>CABFWB010004150.1:13169-64862 GCA_902151455.1 Timema bartmani
ACGAACACCGGCTCCTGAGATCACCGAGGTCGACAACTCAAACTAAAATAACATACAATACACCAGAACAATTGGTGACTTTGATTTAATTCAAGCCCTACGCCCGTATATTTACACTAACGGGTTATGGATGAGGGTAAAATTTAGATTAAATATATTTGTGTGCAGAGAGAATGTAAATCCATTTGGGGAAAACCACCCCTAGTCCATCAAGCCAGGGTTTAAACCCTGACCTCCCCTCTCCATGGATCCAATCTGTTATCAGAATAACACAAGTGAGTGCAGCTTGGATTGTGTTCTTGACTCTCAGCCCTGGGGTTCATTACTGACCAGTTTAACTGAGATTTTTTTTTTCCATCCCTTTCTCATTGACTTAAGTAAATAGGAGTTTGTTTTTTTAGAACCTCATCTTTCTACTTATTCAGCCTTATGTACTAATTACGCTAATGGGTTATAAATGAGGAAGGTTGAATTTAGAGGAAGTGTACCCACATTTGTGTGACAAGAGAGTGGGAGGGAAACTATTTAGAAAAAACCACCCTCAGTACACCCGATCAGGATAGAACTACGATCTCCCGGTCATCAGCAGTCTAATCTATCGCAAGAGTAGTGCCTTAGAGCATACGACTACCGAAGCATGTAGGAGCCTTTTATTGAAATGTATTACTAACAAAATTAAAAGAACCACTTACCTCTCCAATTCCAAAGTCTGAAGAGCCCGCTCTTATGGCTGGTGATAACCGTCTCATTGTCCGGACTAAGGGTGAAGGTGGTGACAGTGTCCTCATCCTCCACGTCTCCAATTTGTCCGAGGGTGGTTTTTATACGTCCATGCTGCACGTCCAACACGTGTACCACCCCGCCGCACTGACAGAGCATCTCTTCACCGGAACTGCTCCACTGGACAACACATTCATTGACTTGTAAGTAAGATATAGGGTATTGATTGACATACCTTTTATAAAAAAAAATATTTAAATAAAGAATGTGTGTTAGGGAGTAGCAATCGCCACTACCGAACATCAACAAACCAGTTTCAAGAGATAATCAAACAAAGAAGCACTACTTTTAAAAAAAATTCTCATCACATATTAGTACTCACTAAGGTTGTATGCATGTATATATATATATATATATTAATTACACTAGTAGGATAGCAATGAGTAAGATAGAATTTTAGAGGAAATATACCTAAATCTGTGTTGAGGAAGCGTGGGGAACAATTTAGGAAAAATCACCCACAGTAAACCTGACCAGGATTAGAACCTTAATCTTCCAATCACCGACAATCCAATGCAACATGAGAGTTACAGGTTATATAACATGTGACCTCTGATTTAGGTTTAGATCATTAATTTATTGATCTAACCAAATATTAAGAAATAGATTAAACAAAAAAAAAATATGAAAGGGGACATTCCACACAAAGAAAATGTTGTCAAAAAGCATGTTTCAAACATTGTATAAAGATCTAGGACAATCAAATCAAAAGTTTTTTTCAGTACCGTTGAATATCGCGCAAATCTTTTTGATGAATTACTTTCTTTTTCCCCAAGCAAACATTGCATAGAGAAGATCTTTTTCAGCAGAAGAAAAATTTACATTGACAATTGATTTAAAAAAAATTTTTGGAATTATTGGAATTCATGTTGGCAATTTGAGTGCCACTCCACCACTTCAAAGTGTTTGGTGAGAGTGCACTAATTTAAAACACTGTCTTTTTTGTGATCGGGTTGTGGTGTGAAACTGAACACTCGTGAGTCATGAGATAGGGTGATGCTACTAAGTCTGTGTATATTCTAGTGGGAGCAACGCCATTAAATCTGTGTTTTGTTGGATTCGCCAACAAGTGTAGAGTCTGAATCACAAACCTACACAAATATTAAGAAGACTATACAAAGTACCTGGCATTGCCCAGGGTAACCATGCAATGGATTATGTGGTTACCCCCTGGCAATGCTTTGCTTCAAAGAGACAGAAAATTACTCTTCATTTTATTTCTTCCAGCACAGTTTTTGATTAACTTTTAAAAATCTAGTACAAATTTTAAAATGCTGGCTTCGAGGTGTATATGTTCATGCACAGGAGCTACTAATATTTAAATTTCAGATCTCTTAGCATGGGTCGTGAAGTTAAATCAGAGTTACCTTGTAGCCCTCAGCTATGTTCACAAGAAACTTTGGGGTTGGTTTTAGCCCCATGTCTTACTGCCTGTTCAGGTTAGATGCATATGTTCTAATGTGTTAAAGATGAGTAAGGATAAGCATAGGAAGTGCACCTGCATCCGCATGAAAGGAGGAAAACCACACTCGGTACACCTGTCAAGGATTTAAAAAAAACCACCGCCCCGTCATCGGCAGACCAGTCTACTATGAGAATGATGCCATAGACCATTCAATCACCGAATTGGGTTAATTGTGTATTTAAAAGCACTTAACACACCTCCATTACCAAGCACCTAATGCAATACATCCAAGTGTAGCCCTACACTACATCACAAATGCATAGATGCAATAAAGTTAATTTCCAATTTCCCTTACAGGCAAATGCTGGTGCAGTTTTTATTGTACACTGTTCTTTTTCCTTTGACTATGTGTTTAATAACTTTATGTTAAATATATAAATTTGTATAGATTAATCAAAGATACTTTAGAGCTGTATTACTGTATGTGTGATTAATTTATATAAATTTATATATTTAACATAAAGAGTAATAATTAAGAAACCTAATTCATATATGATTGATATATGTTACATCCCAATAGTGAAACTCCTCATTTAATTAATTGGGCAAATTTCTGCTCATTCAGTGAACTGGATTCTTTGCTTGACCATTTCATGAACTGGGCCAAAATTGCATCAACTCTTGCCCATTTTATGAACTCGAACTTATTGTACTTACTACAAGCTTAACTAAACTAACCAAATCTAGCTTAACCTAACCTTCTATTCTAAAAAAAATTTGTTTATGAAATGGGAGTCACAATATTAGTTAGTTCAAATGAAGAAAAAAGAAATCTCTAGATATTTATATCTATTTTAATGGGAACCATGTAAAGAACATAAAATGCATAGTGCACCTGCCATCACTATTTAATGTTCAATAGACTATAATCAGTCAACCTAAACACTGTCATATTACCTGAACAAGACCACCTGTGAAGAACGCTCCATGTTTTGCTTCAATTTCATATCTACAAACAAATAAACAAATCATGGGCTTATAAAAAGTTTATTAATTTTGAGAAATATGCTGATTAATTGAATTTTTTTTTTTGCACCGTGTCTTACTACCTGTTCGAATTATACACCTATGTACTAATTATAATAATGCGCTAGGGATCAGGAAAGTGGAATTTAGAGGAAGTGTGCCTGCATTTGCATGGAGAGAGAGAGTGGAAAACCATTTAGGGAAAACCACTCTCAGTAGGCTTACTACCGACAGGGATTTGATCCCCAATCTCTACGTCTTCGGCAGTCTAGTCTAGTGTGAGAGTAGCACCTTATACCATGCAGCCATCAAAGCGGGTTATTACTTATTTCAATATTGAAGAAAGTTTTTTCAACAGTTTTAGAATATGTACTAAACAATAAGTGTTTTATAAGCTAAGCTTCAAGAAAATGTTAGTGAATATTTTCAGATTTGGTGTTTAAATTTCTTCGGGTATTTTAAAAGAAATCAGTATTGAGTATTCCTTTATTTGCTGGTCTCACATAGAAACACTGCTCATTGTTAGGTAGCGTTTACTGGTTATTTCCCTCCCTATTTTGACCCTCTTCCAGCCGCTGGACTGAACTTTTCTTGAAACTCGCTACCCCCTACTCTTGTCCACATACCTGTAACTTCCTCCCCCCATCCCCTTGTATCGTGTGTTTGGTTCTCTATGAACAGTGTTGGAAAATATTCTATTAAGGTCACATTTCAGTTAACCTTTCTCACTCTTTCTCGCGGGAAAATGAACTCATTATAAACTCTGTATGAATTTATTTAATGCGCTAATATGTATGTGTACATTAAATAATTTAAATCTGTGTTTTTTTTATATATAATGTATTTGTGTAAATGTGAGTGTTTAAGGAAGCTCCTGTCGTTAAATAATTATTAAGAAGAGTTCATGCAATTTAAGATCACCTAGCTACAAGATCTTCATGTGTATCTCCTGATCAAGATAACATTTAAAAATAGGCTTCGAAACATATCCTCTAGTTCAAACCCAGTAGCCTATCTGTTTTAGTGTACCGTAATATAATTTTTTTAGTAATTATTATTTAGACTTGACTTAGGTGTAAAAAAGTTTACATTATTATAAAACTTCAACAACATCCATACACAGAGTCATGCATGCTCTTTTATTCTTAAAACAACTAATTTTTTTTTTCACACATTCGTCTACAACCTTAAGCCCCGTATTACACGGCTTAGGTAGGCCTACTCCTTCCTTTTAATCCACACGTCATATTTATGCTTCATCACTCGATCTGCACTAATCCTCTCAACATGCCCTAAACCAATTTAAATGTAAAATATATTAAGTGGTTATAAGCCTATTTTGATTGGAGTAAAAGTTCCTTGGATGCACGATAATTTGTGTATAGTTTTCTAGGGAGCACTTTCCCCACTGTATGCCCCATGAAAAGATTATTTAATACACATTTTTGTTCTGTCTGTTGAAGAGAACAATTTTCCTAAATAAATCCCAAGTGAATCATTATCTATTAATTATTTTTTTTAGAATATGGGTAAAATTTATATAGCCAATTTTTAAATTATCAGGCAATCATCCTCATCATTAACGTGGTTGGTTGTTTAATATACGTTCGAATGGGTAGTCATAAAGCCTACAATAACAACGCTATTATTAGGTTAAATTTAACTATTTCAGCACGAGTTTAAACATGCAAGAGAAAAATTTAATTGCATCATTAGCTGATTTTTTGACAATGAAAATATAAAAGACTAACACTTCCTTTAGTTTTCCTTTCAGAGACATTTTTCAACGTTATTTCATCAGCGTATAAGTGTGACTTTTGCTCACAAACTAATTGAGTAATTTGAATAATTTTACATTTAATTATCAATATTATATTGAACACGTTGTTTCGTCTAAACAGTCTTGCCATATCATAATATAAAAAAATCCCGCTAAAATTGGGCCCTATTGTGCTTGAACTTAAAAAAGCTAAATTCTCTTATGTTAATTTTTTTTTAACATTATAAATGTCTTAGGGAAAAATAGTTTGTTTAAGTGTAGCAAAATATGTTACAAACCCTAAGGCAACCTAAAATTGTTGAAAATTGGTGGATTTTTATAAGAAATAAGGTATTCCAGAACGCGCCCGGCTCCTCCTACTAAAATAGGGGTATAGTATGGTTAAATGGTGGCAAGTTTAATTGAGCTAGGTATTTAAATGTTAGGTATCTGGGAGTGAACTACTGTCAATGACACTAGTCTAATTTATTTCTATACATAAGTTATTAAATAGATTTTAAAATAAATTATTACCATTTAAAAAAATAGTTACTGCAAATTTTTTTTTAAAAGGTGATCTGTCTTTGACCAGAGATCCCAGAATATACTTTTTCCACTATCTTCAGCTTATTTTCGATGTGAGTGCCTGGGCATGTTTTGTTTAACCAATATTGTTTGGTCTGGATTTAATATGTAAGGATACGAAGTTTATATCACAAATATCTCAAGGTTGAACAACAATCTTTAATTAAATCTTGCCTTCCAAAAGTCCGGTACCTAAGAAATAAATGAAGCTCACTCACTTTTGTGAAGCTCTCATCTGTCGGTGATGTAGGACCAGCGCCCAGACACACTCTTACTGCCGCATATTGGATCTTGTCCAGCTTTGCTAGTGTAGAGCGGGATGCAATGTGATATAAAAAAACACCCATATTCTAATCGCAAACGTACAAGCCCCAAGAGGCATCCGCCAGTGATCGAATAGTATTTCTAAACCTATTGCAAATTCCAGATATTTCTAAAAAATAAGGGAGTCAAGAATCCTTCATGTCTAAGTGTCATGCCTATAAATCGCACTGTTAGTACGGCAGCTTAACAATGAATTTGAGGTGAATGTGAGCAAACCGGACAAAAGCACCAAATTAATTCCACTTGCTATTTAGGGCAATAATTTTCAATTTTCGTTAGGAACCACCTCATCAGGCGGCCATCTTGAAATATATGTATATTACCAATATCTCGGCTTCTAAAGCACTTAGGATCACAATTTTGGTGTGTACATATACATTTTAGGGGTAAGGAGGATACAAACAGACAATTTTTAAAGGCGTCAGATGATCTATTAATTTACAAAACTATTTTACTGGTGTAGGTACCTGTGAATCATTTAAAAACTATTCTCCCATTTCTTGTTTTGAAAATTATACAGGTACTAAATCAATACATACTAATAAATACTAAAAGATATACATTTTTATACATCCTTATATGAAAGATGGCGTATTAAATGAAAAATGTCATTGCTTATGCCGTAATCAAACATTGACATCCACAGAGTTCTGTGCAATTCCAACCTGCCTTTCTGCATTCACACCTACCATCACATCATCACATCCACTTTGTCTCTTACATTTCACCAATTCACTACAAGCCTTTGAGACAATAGGTAGCATGTTCCATACAGGATCCCAGGATACACTGTTGTCTTGATGTATATCTTTTAGTATTTATTTATTATGTATTTATTTAGTACACAGAGGCGTAACTAGGGTGAGGTAGTAGGGTCGTGTTCCCTGGGCACCAAATTTGAGTGGGGGGGGGAGGCATTTTCATGGTTAAAAAATACAAATTGATATTTTGCTTTAGTTGAATATCACTTTTGTACCAGTTGATCCATCTTGGTTTACACAAATAGAAATCATATATTGATGGTAACTAAACTATTGAATGCTCATTTATACCCCTCCTTTGAGTCTTTTTTCTTTTCTTTTCTTGCTATGCGGATGATTTCTGAGAATTGCAACTCTTTACTCAACACTTGACACTTCAACCAGTTGTTCAGTTGTAAAATGATATAGTGTGGTGACGGATGAGTGGGAATATATTGATTATTTACATTCATTCAATTCAATGTTATATTTTATGTGTTTGTAACAATGTTAATAAAAATCAACTGTAAGTATTTAAGGGTATCTGATCTCTTGTCATATAAGAGGAATTGCGCATGTCAAGGCCATCTTTTTGAGGCCAACATTTTTCCACATAACGTAAGATAAAGGTAAGTTTTCAAACAGAATTCTATATTATGCCACATACACATCTGCAAGCGGAATGGCGAACTGAACAGGCACAGCGAACCGTACGCTGAACTGCGCTGTGAACACTGACAGGTGATGAGAATTTTCGGTTCGCTGGTTTTTCGTCTCTTTACCATACAATACCGTCCAAGTCCAAGTATTATTCTAAAAAGGTGTTTACTTTTTATAATATTTTTAAAATAAGTATTTATTAATAAAAAATACTAAACCAGAGTAGTTGATAGACCATAATTAATAAAAGAAGAAATCTCTGCCCAGATGTTTACTCCAAGCTCAAATAGTGTCTGTGCAGAGACAAATTTAATTAAAAGTAATCAATTTTGTAGACTAATATACCTTCCCCTCTATCTCCCCCATACCTCACTACGGTTCTACCGCTCCTGCCTGTTTATGTTCTAAATTTACTTTTTTAAACTCTCGAAATAATATTCAATGAACCGTACATAAAAATAACCTTTTTTTCTCATCTATAGATTAAAGTAAAATCTATGCTCGTTGAAATGTTCGCTTATCCGACCACACTAGAAGTACGAGAACCTTCCTTTGATGGTTCATCAAAATACTGACATTGGGTGAATCGGGGTAATGCGTGCGCTTTTGTTACGAGTTCACTGGAATGTTGCAGCACCTTGATTGGTTTGGTATTCGATTTGCCATTCCAGTCACTGATGTGTACGAGGCTTAATAAAAGCCATGTGGTGTATGTTTGCCAGTCTATCCACTGTCCAGTGTTTTTCTAAAACTTCCCAATAAAGTACAAAGATCAAACTTAGCACAGTGATTAATTAAACGTTGTCCACATCTTTTTAAAGGGGAGATAAACCCCTTCCTTTACAAAATTACGTTACTCCCGAGTATTAAGATCTTATATATATAAAGGAATTACAATGATTACTGATAAAGACGATTATATTATTGCCCTGTTATGAACAAGAACCATGAACTTTCATGATGCTGCATATGATTTAAAAGCTCTTCAAGACGATTGGTCAGTGAATCACTTGAAGCGGGTATGAAACTGTATGACGGATGTAATATTCAAATAGTGAGACGCCCCAGAAAGAAGAAACAAATGCTGGGTGTAAGAGCAAAGGATGTAGGGCTCGCTGCAAAAGAAGAAATGAAAAGGATAATGCAAGGAACTAGTGATCGCCTTCCTTATGAAATTGAAAAAAAGATATGTCCTTTTCCATGACTTGGATTCAAAATTTGGGTTTCTTTTAAATGTGAATGGATTATTGCTTGACTCAAATGATGATTATCTAAATACCTCGAAGAAACGTTGTGTCAATCTTGGACAGTTGTGTAGGAATGATATTGACAGTTTTTTGCTTTATGAAGAAATTCTGGGTTGCAAGATGCTTCTGAAAAGTCGTGCAAATGTTAGGATTTCTATGGCTGAGTAGTTCCTCAAATTTATTGTCCAGTATGGAGACGAAAATGTTTTTCCAAACTTAACAGTTGCTGTTCAGATAATGCTCACTGTTTCAATCTCAATTTCCAGCTGGGAGCAATCTTTTAGCAAGCAAACATTGATCTCATCATATTTGAGAGCTTTAATTGGGCAAGAGAGGGTTTCTGCTTAGCTTTGCTCAGCTTTGAACGTGAGGAAACTGAAACAATTTTTTTATGGTATTATCAATCAATTTATGTAGTATATGTGTAATACAAGTCTTGTTGTGCGCCAGAAAGCATTCTAAACAACTGAGAAACAAGTGAAGTGCGCAGCCGCCATGACAGACAAACGAGTGTAGCGTCAGTGTTACGAGGTAACAGCCGTGAACTGCCCCTATTATATTCGCGGTTATAATGTGACCTGGATTAGCACTCACATACATAAAAATTTGCATCTGTTAAAGCTAGAAAAATCAATTTATAGTGTGAACATCCAAAATTATTTTCTAAAGTCCAGTAACTATTGATTATTTATGACTGGTGATTTTTTTTTAAGTTTATAAAATAAAATTTAACAAAGTAATAAAATTAATAATTACGGAGTTGTAGTTGTACAAATAAAATATTTTAGCAACAATATAGGTTTAATTTTTTTAATAATAGAAGTGTACTAATATGTTTTTATTACTTTTATTTGTAACCAATAACAATATAAATGTATTTTTTATATTTTTAACTAATATTTGAACCAATATAACATTTCAGTAAGATAGAAACAATCCCATATTTCAGGGGGTATGAATTTTTTTATTTGCCCTAGGTGCCATAAACCGTAGTCACGTCTCTGTTAGTATATATATAATTTTCAAAACAAGAAATTGGTGAATAGTTTATATGTGATACACAGGCACACCAGTAAAATTGTATTGTGAATAAATAGATCATCTGGAGCATTTAAAAATGGTCTATTTGTATTCATTGACTTCGGAAATAACTATTTCCACACCAAGACTGTGATCCTAAGTGCTTTAGAAGCCTAGATATTGGTAATATACATATATTTTAAGATGGCTGCCTGAGGAGGTAAAAATTTGGTGCTTTTATCCAGTGTGTCCACATTTTCATGTTAAGCTGCCACACTATGTCCGCTGTACCTAAATTCGACGTCCTTCATAATCTAATCTAAGTCATCTCGCACTCTTTGTTGGGGTAAGATGACCACACATTTAGCGACATTTAGAGTTAAATAGTGAGCTGCCAACCAAAGGAAAGCAAAGGCAACATTTATTCTAGCTTACCCACCCCCCTTTCTCAAGTTACAAGCCTCAACGTACATTACCAAGCCAGCCGCATACTGTGAAGTAGTTACACTTGCCAGGAAGAAGCTATCATTATTGTTTAAATAAATCGCCTATAACAGAGGACTGAGCACCATTCATGCGGTAGGACCCTTTATGGAGTTCGGGGAAACGATCTAGCGTGTCCTATCTTTACGATGTACGATATATTCTGAAATTAAAAGCTTAACCAACAACACATTTTATTATAACACTCCAGCCAAAAAATGTTATGAAACAACACAGAATGATCGACATTTTCGTACGAAACCTTTATGTTTTGGTAAAAAGCCAATACAAATGAGTTTTGAGACATAGCAATCGGAATATCAAAAACCAAAATAGAGAGGCTATTAAGTGTAGAACGTTCTTGAAGTGTGTTTCCAGGCACTCTCATTGATTTTTTTTATTTATTTAGATATGGTGCAATTAAAATGAAATTTATAAGTGCCTTTAAATTACCCTGCAAGGTAGTAAACTAACTTTGCATTTGCTTCCCAAAAGATAATTATTTAGTTATCATAAATTAATTTGAAAAAAATACAAATAATGGTACATTTTAGTTCATTGAACTTTGGAATGATTTTCCATCATCCCTTAAGTGTCGCAGCTAAAAGGTACGTTGTTCGTTTGGTTTAAATAAATAAATAAATATTAAAATAAATGAATCGCACTAGATTTTCTTTTACCAGCTCATCTTTCTTTTAATGTGAATTTTGGCATTACATTAACTTAAATCATATAAAGATGCCGTAACGGCTTTAATACTATGTTTAAAAAAAAATCTGCAAATTAAGCTTTACTTAGCTCAAAATTAGTGGAAACTGGAATACGTTTATCACTATTGGCAGGATTTTTTGTATATGCGTTGGTATTTCTGTGTATGACGTTTAAATGTTTGTTATCGAGACTATACAATAGCTATATTTAGCAAATAGGTGACATCGCACTGTTTTAATGTCATTTTGTCAATTTGAAAATAACTGACATCTATCATGCGACATGCACCAACTTAAACGTTATTATCTCGATAAAATATACTACTACTACTATATACTTAATAGCTGTCCAATTATGGAAAGTAGTGGAATAAAGATTGATAATTCACAGGTGTCTTTTGAGAAGCACCTTAATGTCGGGGAGACAGGAAATCCCAAAATAATTTATAAGATCATCGTTGTTGGAGATTCTAACGTCGGTAAAACATGTCTAACCTACAGGTTTTGCGAAGGGAAATTTTTAACCAAGTCTGAGGCAACTATAGGTGTTGATTTTAGAGAAAGAACTGTTGATGTCAACGGCGAAGAAATAAAGGTAAAAACTAAAAAAAAAAAAAACCCATTTAATTCAGGAAGACCAGTTAGTACTTGAAAACAACCCCAACAACACCTCTTTTATTCTATTTATTACTTTCTGTCCTGCATGCCTTTTAATATTGCTTAATTTCTTAAAAAAAATATTATTTACACTACTAAAACGGGGCATAGGCCTAGTACTCTTACAGTGAAGGTCAGAAACATGTTTTCATTTTAACATAGGGAAATGTTAAATATAACATTTTAATTTTACATTTTTTAATATTTTGAGAACCAATATTTGTAATTTTGACTGACAAATGTATTCAAATATGAACCCACAATGGCAAAGAAGCTTCCCATGAAGTAATTTGTATTTGAGCGTTTTACTGCGGTAAATTTTTATCACTAATTAATATACATTTTTAACCCACCTCGGTGGCATAGTTGGCTAACGCGCCAGTCGTGTTGAGCCAGACCGCCGAGGATGGGGAGATCGAGGTTCGAATCTCGGTCGGGTGAACTGGGAGTGGTTTTTCCTAAACGGTTTTCCACTCTCCTTCCACGCAAATGCGGGTTCACTTCCTTTAAATTCAACCTTCCCAATTCCTAATCCATTAGTGTAATTAGTACTTAAGCGTATAACCCGAACGGGTAGTAAGACGTAGTGCTAAATAAAAATAAAATAAAAATATACATTTGCCATTTTTGAAGGTGTCGGACAGTAGAAATATAGAAGCATCCGAGTCGAAGGCTTGCCATACCGACTCCACAGTCCTTGGATTAGAACGATGTTGGGGGGGTGAAAAGAAGCTGAGCGTAAAATTGTAGGCTGATATGAAGTAGGAAAGAGTAACTAAAGAGGATGGATACATGCTTGTCAGTTTCTTTCAGAGGAATGGACTGGTGGTCATGAATACATGGTTCAAGAAATATATTAGAAGACTACAGGTGTAAAAATCCAGGATACAAAGCCAGGTATTAGCTAGACTATGTAATCGTCAAGCAGTGATTCGTAAAGAGTTCGAAGGATGTGAAAACTAAGCCATCAGTGGACATTCGCTCAAACCATTTGCTGGCAGCAAACATCTGTAGCCTACTAGACTGAAATAAATCAAGATGGTGGGGGAAAAAAAAAGAAGACAAGATTGAATCTAAAGAACCTCAAAAGTGCAATAAATATAGTATAAGAGACTTTGGAGGAATAATTTGGTGAGATACATGAAAGTATAAATGCGGAGGTAGAGTGGTTATATCATAAAAAAGTGTCTATTGGAAACACTGAAGAAGAAAGTTGTTAAGATGAAACAGAAACCCAAGAAACCATGAATAACACAAACAATTCTTTATATTTGATTAGATTTATATTAGATTATATTAGATAAGATGGCAACAAGGAGAAAGTGGAAGAATACGAACAGCGGGCAAGGAAGACAAAGTTATAGGAGGCTGAACAACGAGCTAAGAAGAGAGGCTAGATAAGAGTATATAAATGAGAAATCTAATGAGATGATGGAATTACAAAGAATTAGAAAGATGTAATAGGAGTAACTTTGACCTATGAGAGCAATATCTAGAAAACCTGTGTGATGGACATTAAACCCTGGAAGTTATAGAATTAGTAGAAGAAATGAAGGAGTCTGAAAAAGGGTTTAATATACTGAAGAATAAAGTAGAAAAGGTTATAAAGGGCATGCCAAGAAGGAAAGCTACAGGTGACAACAAAATACTAGCAGATTTACTGAAAGAGTTGGGGAGGGAAATGTAATTAAGGTTCTTAATCAATTAGTGAACAAGTTATACAACACAGGAGATCGGCCTGAAAACTTTCTACGTGTGACAATGATTACGCTACATACTAAAGAAAAAGAAAGACAAATAAATGCAGACTACACTACCATCACTTTGATATCACACATAACAAAGATATGGTTTAGATTACGAGGGATAGCCAGCACACTTACCTTGGTGATACTGGAGTAGAAATTTAGATAGAACACTAAAAAACATACAAACACATTTTTAAGGACAAGCTTTCATTGCCACAGACAGCTTGTCCTTAAAAGTGTGTTTGTGTGTTTTTTAGTGGTCTATCTAAACAATTTCTACTCCAATATCACCAAGGTAAGTATGCTGGCTATCCCTCCTAATTCAAACCATGATTTAGCCTGGTGCTTTATTCCAAATAAACATAACAGAGATAGTAAATTAGAATACTCACTAAGGCTCTAGAAAAGAAGTTAGCCTAAAGGAAGTATTAGGAAAATACCATTTTGGTTTCTGGAAGTGAAAGGGAACCAGAGATGCCATTGGAGTGTTATGATAATATTGGAAATATTCCTAGACATTGCTTGTTTTTATCAACTGGAAAAAGGCATTCGACCAGAGAGATAGAAGAATAATGGAGTAAAAGTATGAGTGAATATAGGGTACACCAAAGCACGGATGTAGTAAGAGGAATAAGGCAGGGTTGTTGCTAATCTGCATTTCTTTTTGACCTGGCTTCTTGCTAAGGATGCTTTGGAAGGATCTAAAAATTTCAAAATAGGATTAGGCTACATGTAAAATTTAAAGATGATTTGTTAGTACCTTCAACCAAACTAGTTGAAGGTGGGCGAGTGAATGGAATGGAAATGAGGATATCCCAGAGAGTTATTCAGGAGTTAATTAATGCTCTAACCACAGAGTTATTCAGGAACTAACCATTGCTCTAACCCCTGAGCTGTTCAGGAGTTAACCACAGCTCTAACCACAGAGTTATTCAGGAGCTGTCCCATTAACCTAATGAGTTAAAATTAAACCTTATTCATTCTCCTAACTCATTAGGCTAATTAGTACATATATGTATAATCTAAACAAGTAGTAAGATGTGATGCGTGAAAAAAAAAAGATCACCAGCTATCAGATAACGCAGCCGCTTTTGTAGGGCTTTATACTGCCAATAATACAATAGCAATTGTATGAATGTGCATATCATGATGGATTAAATAACTAAACTATTATATTTTTTAGTTCCAGTTATAGCTGTATCTTAATATCATGTGTGACACTACAAGGTACTTGTGTTACAGTTACAACTGTGGGACACGGCTGGCCAAGAACGTTTCCGAAAGTCGATGGTACAGCACTACTATCGAAACGTCCATGCTGTAGTCATTGTTTATGATGTAACTAAACTATCATCATTTCATGTGAGCACTTAGTTTTATGATCTAAATATGATATATTTTTTCCGATTTGGTAATTATCAGTGGAATTAAACTCGATAACAGGCGTGTCAAACTGGTTTTTATCAAAAGAGCTACATTATAAATACTGTGGGGCTGTTGTTGAAAAAAAGCGATAAAGTCACTATTTTAATAAAAACAACTCAAACTTTGCATCTTATTATTGCAAAAATAAAATAAAGACTGTATAAAATAGTCGGCTTCACTGGTATTGAGGTAAGGTGCTCGCCTCAGGACCCAATGTTTGTGGGTTCAAACCCAGTCTGGATTGACAGATTTTTCCTGAGCAATAAAAATCTGTTGCACAACTTCCTTCAGAGGGGAGTGAAGCTGCCGGTCCTATGTCAGTTTTAACACGGGAAAGAACCTTGGAAGATGTGTGAAAATACCTTTCCCGGCAAAATTGGTAGGCTCTTTCCCTCCCGCTTATAGAAATTATCATGTGCTTAAAATATAATTGATCGGTTCAGAAAATGCACATTAAATACCGTCAGTTGGGGTAAAATTGACCAGGTTTTAACTTCTTTGGTTAATAACTTAAAAATTAAGAGCATAAGATGAAAATAATATATAGATACAGATTACAAAAAATAAGATTGTGTACTATTTTTTTATTTTTTTTTGTTATGTTATGTACCGTATTGTTTTATTTTAAAAACCTGTGGTGGTCAAGTTTACCCTTATCGGGCTAAACTTGGCTGCAGAGTTTTAAATTATTATAAAACTTGACTATAATGATTTTTTTTACAATCACATATTAGGCCAACATAAAGTATACTATAAAGCACAATGACTGTGTAAATACTTATATAAATGCTTAAATAAATAAGAAAAGTTGAATTTTTAAAACTATTTTAGCAAAGTTTATCATAAATTATGTTTTTGAAATTTAAAAAAAATCGCAAAGCTTGTCCATAGTATGATTGGACATTAAGTCCATCAAAATTTACAGCAAATTTCATACAAATTCCCCTTCGATCAATTGTGGGCTCTGTTAAATTCCACACACTAGATTCGTCTATAACATCAATGTCTTCTTTAGCTGGACAAATAAACCTATTAATCTCAACCTCCTTTTTCAAGAATCTAACTTTGATTCCATCCGGTGAAGTGTCTAAAATTTGGCCAACATAATGCTTAACTGTTTTTTTACCTTCATACTGATGACTGCCCAACGCCCGGATATCATTTCAAGCCTTTGCCCTTCTACTGTAAATTCATTCTGATCTCTAATACTCATTCCCCATGTTTCAAAGTCCCTTGTTTCTGAATCTGAAATCTCTTCATCAATTTCAAATTCAACTTTTCTCTTAACCCCTTTTGATGTGGTTGGTTCAGTTTCCGGTTTTTCTGGGGTGTCGTCACACGCTACAGGACAGCCTGGCACAAATTTTTTTTTATTACTTCTTGAATCTGGTTCTCGCTGGTTTTGTAAATATGTAAGAAGAGCATTTGATACATCATTTGCAGATCTAGGTTCTTCAATTTGATATTGGATTATAGTCAACTCATTTGGGACTTTTTTTTAGGTGCCTTTCCTTACACAATGGGCTTATACCACAAGTTTCAAATCCACTTTCTATATTAGGTTTGATGTTTGGTGCTATTTCCTCAAGTAGCTTTTTAATGAGTGATGGGAAGATTGATTTATCTACAGTAGAACATCTTGTATTTCTTTTCTTCCATGCTCGATGATTTTTTTCATGGGCCCCAAAAAAAAAACCTCACACAGGTGTGTGGCATTAGGAGGCAAACATATGAAATGTATGTCATGCTTCTTACACGGAGATAATAACATTATTATTATTATTAGCACCACATCTTACTACCCGTTCGGGTTATACGCACTTACGCTAATGGTAGGGTGATTGTGAGATGAAATGGAGGACATACAGTTTAACGTGGAATCCGAACCACGGCATTCCTCACATTCACAAGTTGTGATTAATACACGCCTTGTCAGAGGTGAAAGAAGGGTTTGGTAATCAGATAAATCTGTGCCGGGACCGAGGATTGAACCCCGGACCCTCAGCACAGAATTCTGACACCTTACCCCTAGACCACCAGGTCACCGAGATAATAACACTTCCTGAGTGTAATGGGGGAAGAGATTATTTCCTATCAAAGCCTTTGTGCCAGGAATTTCAAAAACATGTGGCAAGAAAGTGTTTTAAACCAATCGGTAAAACAAGTCGTGTTAAACCAGCCATGATTTGAACGATTGTATCGAGAACCTCGTCGACAACATTTCTCTGTGCAACAAGGATCTCCTTTAGGACCACCTAGTCTCCAAGAATCCCATTTAATATTGTTATTGTAGCAAGGCGTTGGGTTAGCTCTTGACTATTCCGTTTCATAAAAACTGAAATAAATAAAGGGATGGTTAAAATTACCATAGGGGGTCAAATTTACCTCGCTTATAAGCATTGATCAACTTTACCCAAATATTGACTAAATTTCTCATGTTTTATTTAATCTTAACATATTTGGACAAAACATTTTTATATTATCAGGAAAACAGCATGATTGCCTCAACAAAGTATTCTTCTAATTATTTTCTGGTTTTATTACCGTACATTCAAAATAATTTTATAGACAGCTAATTACTAGATTTTTACCAATATAAATTTTGAATGAATTTTAACAATGTTTGTTTATTTTTTATTTCCATTTAACAACTACAATATTTGTATTATGTCACTACTGAATTAAAGGTATATGTATGTAACTATGAAAAAAAAATTTTTTTGAGCATCAATTAATCAATTCATTGGCTAAGATGAACACACACATATTTTTTTAAGATTATGGTCATACTTACCCCACCAGTTAAGTCTACCCCAGTTGATGGTACCTCAGATAAATAAATAAATAAATAATAAATATATAAAATAACAAGACTACCACTTAATTTGTTCCTGAAAATGTGTATAGTTTGATTAAAGCTTCATTAACAAATTGCCTCTCTGTGAAAAGTTTGGAAATTAATGTGACAAGGTTATGCTGCCACATTTACCTTATTGACAACTTGTAAAATATTTAATGTTTTTCTTTAAGACCTGATTTCAACTCATTCAATTTATTTTCTCTCATTTATTCTATATTTTAATTTCCATTTATTTAACATGAACATTCTGCTCTAGAGGCAAAGCGAAGCAGTAACCTGTTTATTGAGGAACTTTAACAGTGAAGAGACTAACTGATGTAATGAGTGCTCAACTAACTAAAACTAGAGGGTCCGGTATTCAAACCTCGGTCCCGGCATAGATTTATCTGATTGCTAAACCCTTCCTTCACCTCTGACAAGACGTGTATTAATCACAACTTGTGAATGTGAGGAATACCAGGCCTCCACCGTGGTTCGGATTCCACATTAAACTGAAGGTCCTCCGTTTCATCTCACAATCACCCTACCATTACACATTAGCGTAAGTGCGTACAATCCGAACGGGTAGTAAGACGCGGTGCTAATAATAATAATAATAATAATAATAATAATAATAATAATAATAATAATAACAACAACTAGAACTAGAACTAACACCAGCCCTAAGTCATCTCTATCAGGCCGGAGAGGGGCCAGCCATTTGTCACCGATGGCAAATTTTGTATACCTCAATGTCTGAACCATTACTTCTCTTAATCATCCATAGAGTAGAGGGAGATGACTAACAAGTAAGGTCCTCTCTACTTATTGGCATCCAATAGACATGATTGTAGGAAGCCATTAACTTGTTTGCCATTGGTGCTCTAGGAATAGTCTCGAGTTGTTGACTAAAAACAAATCACCGGCTCAACAATTTTGGTGGATTAGCCTCCATGGAATATTCACTTCAGTGGCCACATGGTCCAAGGATGGTTAATCCAAAATGGCTGTCCACTCTCCTGCCACACAAATGCGGGTACACTTCCTATAAAATATAACCTTCCTTATTCCTTAAAGACATTAGTGTAATTAGTACATAAGCAGATAGCCCAAACTGGTAGTAAGACATGGTGTTAAAAAAAGGGGGATACATACACAATGTGTGCACACACACACACACACACATCCACCCCACCCCCACATACACCCCCACACCCCCACACACACCCACCCACCCCCACACACACATCCACACACATACACACACACTTATAAGCTATATTTAAAATTTACCTTTCCCTAAATTTCCTACCCAATGTAGTGGTTCTGGTATACTTAACTATAAATTCAGTCCTTGGACCTCATATCTAGACATGGTAATAGATTAAAATATTAAAATAATCATAGGTTTGATAAATCTAATTTTCCATTGTTGTAGTCGCTGACACAATGGATTGAAGAATGTGATAAAAACAACTTAACTAGCGATGTTCCTCGAATCCTGGTGGGAAATAAATGTGAAAAACAAAGTAAACAATGTGTGAAGACTCAAGTTGCGCAACGGTTTGCCGACCTCCACAGCATGCCGGTGAGTCATTATTAGCCTGTTAACCTTACTTTCAACACTCATAAAACACCTATTAAGATCCAGGGCTGCGCTGAATTGAGTGGCTACACTATCATCAGATATTAGCTACCCACATTGCTTGTTGTACGCTCTGATGATTCACTCTCACGTTGGACTGGATTGCCGGTGACTGCGAGATCAGGGTTGGAACCCTGGTCGGGTGTATTGAGGTTGGTTTTTCCTAAGTGCAAATCTGGAGACATTTATTCTAAAACTCTACCTTCGCTATTCATAAACCATTAGAATAAATTAATGTATGTGTAAAACCTGAATGGCTACTATGATGGATGAAAAAAATAAAAAATCTTCTTGTAAACTTTTCCAATCGAACTACATGTAAAATCAACCACAGAAGAAATCTTTGTTTCAATAGGTCAGGGTTTATATTCTTTGCTGGCTGCATTAGAGCTACTTGCAGCTTGGTTGCCATGACGAAAACACTGTACCACTTCTTGCTTTGTGACAAAAGCACTGTGACCACTACTTGCTTTGTGACAAAAGCACTGTGACCACTACTTACTTTGTGACAAAAGCACTGTGACCACTACTTACTTTGTGACAAAAGCAGTTTGACCTCTACTTGCTTTGTGACAAAAGCACTGTGACCACTACTTACTTTGTGACAAAAGCACTGTGACCACTACTTGCTTTGTGACAAAAGCACTGTGACCACTACTTGCTTTGTAACAAAAAAACTGTGACCACTACTTGCTTTGTGACAAAAGCACTGTGACTACTACTTGCTTTGTGACAAAAGCACTGTGACCACAACTTGCTTTGTGATGAAAAAACTGTGACCACTACTTGCTTTGTGACAAAAGCAAGTATTATGTAAGCACGTTTTTGGCCATTTTGGACCCCTTCCTCCCGCCATTTTGGGACCCCCTCCTCCCGTATGTAAGAAAAAATAAGCAAACGCCAGTCTCCCCCTGCCTCCCCGCGCCTCTCCCCATCATACTTACACTATATTTGTTGACTACAGTTGGGTAATGCGAGTTATGGTAGACCTTGTGCACAAACATGTGCACCCGGAAGCTAGAATTTTAAAATTTTGTTTATATTTACTTTTTTTTCTATCATTTTTACCCTCTTCACCCTTTTAATCCTTTTAGTCTATTTTACACTTTTAAACATTTTTACCCACCAAATTTTCCCTTAAAAAATTAGTTGGATTTACCTTTTTTTAATCCTTTATGCACATTTTACAATATTTTACTTTAAGATATTTCTCTGGGGCTAAGCCGGATAGTTAATGTAGGGGCAAAAAGGGTACAGAGTAAAGTTGCCCGCCCACTAGAGGCAAGGCGCGGCAAGCCCCGTTGCCAGAAAAGTCTCGGGGCTTCTGGAAAAGTGGTGCCTTGCCATGCCTTGCTTCTAGTGGGCGGAACATTCGGTACGTCTTTGGGAGGTCTCGGCTAGCTCACTACGTGAAGAGTTCAGTTTCAAAGCCCACAAGTGGGGGGGAGGGGAGGGGGCAGTGGCAGGTTAATTCCTTTTTGTGGGAAGGCAAAAACATCTGTGTATTGTTGTCTTGTACAGAGGAACGCTGCACGCTGTTGCTGTTATAGATTAGTGCCGCTTATAAAAATAAGTTTATGATTGTTAAGCTATTTATATATATACTAGCCAGTTATTAAATACATTGTTTATGAATTACATAAATTCATATGTCACGCTCGGTAAGCATTGTGTATAACGCACAAACTTCAATATTCTCAAGAATAATTACTAATTGAACGGATGAGTGGAAAAAGGATAATATTCCAGCTTCCTTTGCTTTCGGGGAAAAATATTTACTGACTAAACTATAAGTTTTATTGAAAATATTATTTTTAGGCATGTGTAGGCCTAGTCAATTAGTGTTCAATCTCAAGATATCAAAGTGTAATTCCTGTTAGTTTATTAAGTGTTAGTAAATAAAGGTGCCTTGCCACGTCTAGTGGGCGGACACGCGTTGCGCCTTGCTCCTTGTGGGGGTCTAGCTTTAATCTAATCAAAAAGGCCAATAAGGGCAATAATTAAAAAAAATCAATTAAATGTTTAAAAAAAAGGACCAAAATGGGGAAAATGTTAAAAAGAGCACAATGTAAAAACCAATAAATTAAAAAGAGCAAAAAGGGTAATAGTCGTAAAAAGGGCAAAAAATAAATCTAACAAAAATAAAAAGGCTATAAAGGTTAAATAAATAAATAAAAAAGGACAAAATGGGTAGAAATGTTATTAGGGTAAAATGGGTAAGGGTAAACAGGTTTTACAAGGTAAAAAAAGTTAATCTGAGTAGATGCACTTTTTACATCTTTTAACCCTTAAATAATACCCTGTTTGCCCTTTTTTCCCTTTTGAACCCTTCTACCTTAAAAAATTTTTTAGAAGATTTATGTATTTTTTGCCCTTTTTACACCTTTTATCCTATAATATTTTTCCCGGGCAATGGTGGGTACTTCATTGCTAGTCTCTAATAATAACATAATAATAATTATATCTAAAATAACATTATTGACATTCTGGTGACCTGGTTACGATGATGTCGTCTCTACAGCTCTACAGCTCACTCCAGGTGAATTAAGGTGAAGATCCTTAAAGCTCTTCATTCTTTATTTTGTATTCAAAGGGTCAACTATTTCAAGTCACTGTTGGCTGTTACTGGCGATAAGAGGGTGTTCAAGTATTATGTAACCACATTTAACAGCTAGGTGGGGTTAAACTTTGCTTATTTTTGCTGACAAGGTTGGAGGAGGGATTAGAAAAATAACTATGTAAGACGGGTAATAATGGCTCAGTGACCCAGCCACCCCAAATGGACACATAATAATTAAAAGTGTCAAGACGTGGACTCAAGGACCTCGGTTATCAGTTCAAAAGTGGTTTAGAGTCTTTTTATTACTATAATAATTCATGTATTCATTAATAATGCTTTTTTATATTATTTCATTTGTGTAAATTAAAATTTTGTTTTATAATTTTATAATTTTTTAAATTTTACATGTTTGGCACAGTAAATTTAAATTCATTTAACCAGTAGTATTTATTGTTAATTATTTCACAGCATTACTTTACCTCAATGCATTAATAATAATCAGTAATTTATGAATGGCATAAAAAAATATTACAAAGAAAATTCGACAAATATAACATAAGTGAGATGGGTGCTAAGGAGGTTAAAACGGCCAAAAATGTGTTCATATAATATTAAAGCAAAGTTAATGTGTTTTTTGGTTCCAGTTATTTGAAACATCAGCCTATGATGATTCAGAAAGCGGACATGTGGAATCTATCTTCATGACCTTAGCTCACAAACTGAAGAGTCGCCGTCCCATGATGAAAAAACAAACCTCAAGTCACGCATTTCATCGGGCTGATGTAATCTCTATTACAAGGGAATCAAATACTGGCAGCTTGACCAATGGAGACAATACTTGCTGGTGTTAAATTGTAGGTACAGATACACTTAATTCAAATAAACACTTGGGATATACATAATTCCAGAGAAAATCTTCAATATATTCTCAAGTAAACTTTTAGCGGCGATTTTTTAGTTATGAAAAAAAAAGAAGTGCAAATTACAAATTAGAAGGGTTGTGCTAAAGCCATGTTTCAGCTTGAATAGACTCTAGCAGGAATTCTCAACCAAGGGGTTGTGATGTTAACCCGAAAAAGCTCATTCCTCAACCAGACCCCATCTGAATTTTATGAAATTTATTTTATTTGGTTTTTTTAATTGACTAATCAATTCTTGTACTTATTTATTTTTAGCCTCTATGGCTTAAACTGGCGGGCCAAATGTGGCCCGTGCCCACTGAAAATTTGGCCCTCGCAGTCTCCTGGAGGAAAATTAAAAAGAAACTCTTGGTGGTAGATGGGATGTCTTTAAAATAGTTATTGCATTTTATCATGCATTTATTTGATAAGTAAAGATATGTATAGATAGAATATATATTTATAATGGTAGGTTGTTTTTTTGAAAGTGTGCGCGTGTTCAGATTATAATACATTTAGGGAGATTCAAATTTTACTGCCATAAAAGTTTATTAAAGACTCTACTAATCAATGCATGAATACTGAAAATAAATTGTTTCTTAAGTGATGTTTGTAGGCCTATATTAAGTTGATGGGATCATTAAATAAAATATATCTTCAGCCCGCGGTGAATATTGATAGTAAGATTTGGCCCTTGGGAACGTTGGACTAGCCTTGTTAAAGATATATGAGCATCTGAAATTTTAAAATAATGGTAAATTTGTTGACATCACACTTTACAAAAATGGCTCTAACTTACATAGAATTTTCCAAGTGGACTTATTTAAAAGTTATTGAAGAGACCCTCTTAGGTGGCTGTGTGGTCTAACGTGCTACTCTCGCAGTAGACTAAACTGCTAATGACAAGAGTATTGAGGTTCGAATCCTGGTCAGGTACAATGAGGATGGTTTTCCACTCTCCCTCCATGAAAATTCGGGCACATTTCATGTAAAATTCAACCTTCTCATCCCTAGCTTGGAAAAAACCTACTCCAGAGAAGGATTTATAAAAGATATAAATTAAAACACTTTAGCAAGCAGCAGAATACAACTGATTATTTAATTTATTTCATTAATATGTGATTGTTCTTTATATTTTTATTTTGTATGTCACTACCTCACTCCCTTCATAAAAAAAGGGAAGGGCGCAGGAAAGAGGTTTTATTGAACCAAATATCCACATTCTTAGGAGTAGACTGTATTTGGCTCTCACATTTTAATACATGGTAAGAAGATTATTACTAATGTTAGGTACTATCTTTTAAACTAGATATGAAGCTCTTATTTTTATGAATTCTTAGGGAGTGACTCACTCAAAACAGGTTGAGAAACTCTGGTTCTTGGTATTAGCTTAAGTTTTAAACTATCATATGTGTTAAGATGTGAGGATGTATTTTTGAACATTTTCATAATTGCATCAATATTGTGATGTTCTTAATGCAGTGTTTTATAGAATAAAATACCATCAGGAAAAAATGGAGTTTGAAACATTGGTCCTTGGCTCATATCTCATTGTCTACAAACACTTGGTGGCTCATCACCCAACAGTGCCTAGAAGTTCAATACCCCTAGTGGATCATCATCCAACAACACCTAGTGGCTCATCATCCAACAACACCTAGTGGCTCGCCACCCAACAACATCTGGTGGCTCATCATTCAACACCTAGTGGATCATCATCCATCAACACCTAGTGACTCATAAATCCAACAATATTTAGTGGCTTGCCACCCAGAAACACTTAGTGGCTCGTCACCCAACAACACCTAATGGCTCACCACTCAACAACACCTAGTAGTTAGCCACCCGACAACGCCTAGTGGTTCATCACTCAACAACTCCATGCGGCTGTAAGATTTCGCTGGAAATGGACATACCATGGCAGTGTACTATTGAAAGAAACCTTATTTTTATATTTACAAATAATTTAAAAACCAAAAGTTTTTCAATTATTATTCTGAATAATTTGTGGTCAAAGGACCTCTGGTGTAAATTAAGTGCTGAAGCAGTTCCCACACTATTCGCGAATGTGGACAACTGTTTCGGTCAAATATTCGCCAGAATGTTTGTCTACGTTCCTGTCATGAAACCTATACAAATATTCATCTTCTGTGGAACTTGCACATTCCTCGCGAATGTCTGTCACAAATAATGGTGAACATTCGCTTCCTTTGATTCGTGCTCTAAAACCTCTTTCACAGCGAAACCCCTCGCTCGCTCTCGAATATTCGACTGAACATTTGCCATTCCCAAACTTCTGGGACATTCATCTGAAACCCGAACATTCGTTTACATTCGTGGATAGTGTGAGACCAGCATAACTTATTTAGCAATAATAAATGTAATATAGCAAAAGTCAACAGTAAAGCCACAAAAAATGCAATCTTAAGATAAATTTTCTACTAGAATTTCCGCGCTATTCATTACTTTATATAGCCTACTTCACTCTCAAAACCTTTTTAGAGGCTTTAATTACTGTTTGGGGCCTCTCATTAAAAGACAGAGAGAGCATGTGAGGACTTGGATTAACGATAAAGGATTTGCCAAACAAACATAAAATGTGTAGACTAGAACATTGAGTGATGGAGATTGCCACACTGATCAGCCAAGCATGTCCTTACCACAGCTATTGTCTGATCATGTACTTACCACAGCTATTGTCTGATCATGTACTTACCACAGCTATTGTCTGATCATGTCCTTTCTGCAGCTATTGTCTGATTATGTCCTTTCCGCAGCTATTGTCTGATCGTGTCCTTACCACAGCTATTGTCTGATTATGTCCTTACCACAGCTATTGTCTGATCATGTACTTACCACAGCTATTGTCTGATCATGTCCTTTCCGCAGCTATTGTCTGATCATGTACTTACCACAGCTATTGTCTGATCATGTCCTTTCCGCAGCTATTGTCTGATCGTGTCCTTTCCGCAGCTATTGTCTGATCGTGTCCTTTCCGCAGCTATTGTCTGATCGTGTCCTTTCCGCAGCTATTGTCTGATCGTGTCCTTTCCGCAGCTATTGTCTGATCGTGTCCTTTCCGCAGCTATTGTCTGATCGTGTCCTTTCCGCAGCTATTGTCTGATTGTGTCCTTTCCGCAGCTATTGTCTGATCGTGTCCTTACTGCAGCTATTGTCTGATCGTGTCCTTTCCGCAGCTATTGTCTGATTGTGTCCTTTCCGCATCTATTGTCTGATCGTGTCCTTTCAGCAGCTATTGTCTGATCGTGTCCTTTCCACAGCTATTGTCTGATCATGTCCTTTTAGCAGCTATTGTCTGATCGTGTCCTTTCCACAGCTATTGTCTGATCATATCCTTTCCGCAGCTATTTTTTGATTATGTCATTTTCACAGTGATTGTTTATGTGATTTTCACAGCCATTGTCTGAGTATGTCCTTTTCACAGCGATTGCATGATTATTTCCTTTTCACAGCTATTGTCTGATTGTCATCTGTTTTATATTTTTAATTAATACATTGACACACAAATCATCTCAGGTATAGTTATTATTGGGGTATGTTAGAGGAACTTAAGAGATAATGGAGAAACTATCCTCAGTATGTGACTGAGATTCAAACCTTGTTCTCCCGGTCACTGACAACCAAGTACAATACGAGTCCACCACCTTAGCCTCCAGTGTAGGGTATTTTTATTAAATATAAATTTTATAGTAATATTGTTTTGCCAAATCATTTTTGTGATCTTCATACTGAATTGTTGTCAGTGGTTGACTTCACAGGAAAGCAGAATATTCAAGTGATTGTTATAACAAGTGAATGATTGTGTGTGTCTGGACAGAATGTTCTGTAAAAATGGAAGGATGGATGGTGAAATCGACAGATGGGTGAATGAATCTCTGAGAGTAGTTGGATGTATGTAGACTATTGTAAAGAATGAGGTAGTATCAAAAGAGGCAAAGCTGGCAGTATATAAAAGTGTGTTAACGCCAACGTTCTTCGGATGTGAAGCGTGGGTTTGTCAGGAGGAACACAAGAGCAAGGTGAATGCGGTTGGAATGAGATATCTAAGAAATGTATGTGGAAAAACTAGTGTGGACAGAGTCAGTAATGAATAAGAGCTGAAGGAGTGCAATTTTAAAGGGAATCCAATAGGTAATTGTGAAAGAAGTGTCTTACGGTGGTTTAGACATATTGAGAGGATGAGTATGGATTGAGTGACGGAACAAATATATAAAGGTAAAGTAAATGGATTAAAAGAAAGGGGTAGGTCATGTAAGACGTGGCTTAATGTTGTAGACGAATATGTGAAAAAGAGAAACATTAAGAGTTTTAAGAATAAAAGAGCATGAATGATTTGGTTTATGGATGCTGTTGAAGCGAAGGGAGTATGCAAAGATAGGGAAGTACGGAGAAAGTTAGTGAAAGTGGATTAAGTAAGAATTTTTTTTATCTATATGCACAGTTTCTTGCTTACCCCATAAGAGAATGGCATGATTAGGTATGTATGTAATGTATGTAATGTATGTAATGTAGAGATGTGTCATTTGTGAACGACTGGCTTAAACTGAACGGCTTCTCAAGGTGAACGAATCAAACTAGTTCACCTTATCGACACGAACTAGTTCGAATTGAATGACACAAGACAATCAGAAAACTCTTCGGCCAAAAGAAGTTTTTTTCCCTCCTTGTTCAGCAAATCTATCTCTTCTGCGGCCCCCCCCCTCTCGTAAATAAAGCCAAACAATAAGCAACATTGTCCTCACAGGTAGAGGTGGTCTCTAGAGTTTAGGAAAAAGTCTACAAGAGGCAAATTTAAATGCTTCCTTAGAAACTCAAATATTTTAAAACTATCACGTGCTCTAAGGCAGCGCACTGCAACCTACAGTCCGCGGGATAGATCCGGGGCGCCGACTGAGAGGCCTGGTTTGACGTAGACGGTTGGTTAATGTCTGAATTCACTTCTATATCTATAATATTTACATCGTCAACAGTTTGCTAACTAAGTTTAATGTAGCTTGATCAACTGATGGTACTGACCTATGAGGAAACTCACTTCTAAAAGTAGGGTGTTTGGCTTTAAGGTGTCTCATTAAGTTCCCGGTAGAACCACAAGCTAAACTGACGATTTGTGAACAATACCCACACTTGGCTTTTTTGTCTTCAATTTCGGAAAAGTGATCCCAAAGTTTACTTTTTCTTAGTGGCATTTTATTTTTTTAAACAAATGTGCATTTAAATACAATTATACTACGTAATTAATCTTAATAAATAAAGTGCTACCTTTAATTTAAAGTTTTAGATTTGATTCATGAGCATAAATAATACAATAATTATTTTAATAAACTTTAAAAACTTCTCCCTGAAAGCAGGCCTTTGATGCGAAGGGAATAGCTCATTTACATGATGTGTTTCTCCAAATGGTATCAGTAACTGACTGATTGAAAGCCGTAGGCAGTGTTGCCAAGTCTATAGTCTATAGCGATAGTACATGGACCTGAAATGGATTGTATTTTGACCAGAAGAATACTACTTTCTGACATTATATTGATAAGCCCTGCGATTTTTATTAAAAAAAGATAATTAATGTAAAATTTGTTACTAGATAGCGGAGCCACAGGATATTACTTTTAGAAAATATCCTAAAATTGGATTTTACACTTGGTGAAATTATATCAAAAGTAGTATCCAGATCATACAGCTGGCAACACTGGCCGTAGGTTGGTCGCGAACGGTGAGCCACTTGCCGGTATCAGGTCGGTCGCGAACGATGATCTACTAGCCGGTATCAGGTCGGTCCCGAACGACTGAACGATAAAAATAAACGGCTCATTTCAATGAACTGAATCACTTTAAGCCGTTCCCAAGAGTGAGCCGTTCTGCCCATCTCTAATGTAATGTATGTAATGTATGTTTTGTGTGTGTGTGTTTGTGTGTGTGTGCGTGTGTGTGCATGTGTGTGTGTGTGTGTGTGTGTTATTCTTAAAAATGTTTAATAGAAAGTTGGATTCAGTTTTATCCACATAATTTTTATAGTTGGTTTATTTTAGTTTAGAAAAAATCCAATTTATCATAATCTGCCCCTTGAAAAACATTTATGAATTTGGATGGGGAATAATTACATTTATATTTTCACTAAACTCTAACTGGAATTTAGCATTTTTTTCAATTATTCTGAATGCAGACAACAAACCAAAGTAGTATATTAAGTTTAAATTTAACTTGCCTATATTTTAATTGTATTTTTTTGTTATTTAATCTTTTAATAAAGAATCATATATTACTGTATCACAAATTTGTTTTTTTAATATTCTTATAACTGCATTTCAATATAATTGGTTTATGTTGTGATAGAGGGCTGTGGAGTCGGCACGCTAATACTCCGACTTCTCTGTTTTTCGATGATCTAACTCCAACTCCTGCATAAATGGCTAACCTATATTAATTAGTAATAACAAATTCCTTGCACTAATATTATGCTCCAATACATATGAATTTATGGGAAGCTTATTAATTTTGACATTGTGAATTTATATTTGAATAAATTTATCAATTCAAATTACAGATGTTGGTCATAAAGAATAAAAAGTTTAAAATTATAATTATATATTTACCATATATTGGTATAACATTATAAGTTTCTATTTTGAAGCCGGAGTAAGAGTCGGTACATTTCTACAGATTTCGACTCCACCCAAAATTGCTTCTTAACTCCACAGCCCTGGATAGAAGGTTGCTTGCTACATATATATTTCTGGTATTTTAAAATTTACATTACAATATTGTTTGTCTTGCATTAATAACTTTTTGCCGCCTAATTGTTGTTAGTAGTGTAAAATTTGGCGATTCTCAAGCATATATTATGTTTTTGCTAAGTTACTAACATGATACAAAATCAAAATATAAAACACAGAGATTGTATCTAATCTCAAGTTAACAGAACTATACTAAAAGTTTTTGATCAGGTCATATTTATGAACCTGATGTAAATGTAGCACTCTGCTAATTGAAAATAGTATTACTCGATCTATTCCATTGTGAGCCTGAAGATTGTATATTGTTGATATTAAGTTAGTTCAACAAATGATGCCAAATTTGTTTCCAGAAGTGATATATAATACATTAGTTGTTGATGCATTTTGGCAGGTTTTTTTTTAATGTTTATCGATGATAAAAATATGTGACTAATTATACAATTAATGTAATTTAAGTGAAAAATTGCAAAAATCATTGTCCAAAAATATTATTATCATCATCATCATCATGGCCTGGATTTTGATGACCAAAAATGTTCAAAAAATGACCTAAATATTCTAAAAAAATTATTTCATATTTTCAAAAAATAACTAGAATAAAATCTTAATAAATCCACACGACTAAATCAAACACACATTTTACAAATTTAAAATGCAATAAAAAGCCTTTGACAATTAAAATGCTCGCATTATGCTAAATGCAATAATAATTTACAATTATATCTTATCCAACGCAACCCTCTCAAGCTTGAATGCTGTATCTCACCAGGAAAGTGTATTTTACAACCAAACAAACAAAGAGGATACAAAGTTCACTGTCTACATTATCTTCTCATTCTGACAATTGTATGTAGGAAACATTTGTGTTTGAGTATTATTGCATTTATAAAATATTGATAGCATTTAAAATATACTTATTAAATATGAATGCCTTAAAATGACTAAAAAATGCCTACAAATTAGATAAACCAATAAAATATGACCTCAAGTTCCAAAATGACAAAAAATTACATAGGTACATATAAAATATACATTTCTACATCCAGGGAATCACGAACAGAGTTTGTGTGCTTATGAGCATTGTGTGTGACGAACAAAAAATAAAGACATGTCATCAAAATCTGGGCCCTGATTATCATCAATGTCATCATTATTACGTTTGCATGTTCATGGTCCTGCTGGTTTGTATGAAATGCAGGTATTTTTATACAAGAAAATAAAATGTTTTTAAAATGAAGGAAAGTTCAACATGTGTTTTTGTTTCAAAACTAAATATTACTGTAATATATGCATGGTTAAGCATAAAAACAATTTTTCTAATTCCNTAATTAAAGGTTTCCAACTGGATTAAAGTAGAATAATTCCAAATAGGTATGAACTGAACCCTTTAACAGAAAATGATGGTTGGTGTCTTCTACCAGTTTCTTTGATTACAGCAATACCTATACTTTCACCGAGCTTTGAGTTTAATCATTTAGCTCTTGTTTCAGGTTTCAAACACAACTCTGTTTCATAATTTTATCACTTGCTTCGCTCTTTCATCACATTTTGTCACATAAGCGTTACTTTTCTTGCTAAGATAAGTACCCTATAGTTTATCCAATAAATGACCATCATAAAATGAGAGGCACTATTAACATCATTTTCTGGGGGAATAAACCCAGCTCACTTGTGTTAGCAAGATAATCAATGTCACTAAATCCAGTTCCACTAAGGATCCACTTAGTGATGTTCTTGCATAGAGCCCTCGGTCTTTGAATAGAAGTCGTTCACTGTGGACTTATTACTTTCTCAACTCTTTGATTAGTTAATGTAATAGATTTACAATTAAATGGGGGGAACCCATAGATACAATTTAATTATTCTTTATTTAACACAACTACATAAATACTAGAGATGGGTCGAATCCACTATTTCTCGAATCCGAATCTACATTTTATTTTCTAATCTCAAATCCGAATCCTAGCAAATTGTTAGAAATTTTGATGATTTACAAATAGACCTACATTACACAATATAGGCCTAAACTGTGAATTAAGATTTATTTCAATCATGCTTTCAATTTTAATAAACCCCAACCACCCCTCGCAACATACATGTTAAAATCCAGCCAAATTAAACAATCTAAGACTCATATTATTGTTTAAAAATCAAGTCAATCAAAATTTAAGTGTATTTTAGTTATTTTTAAAAGTTTTGTTAGAATGAGTTGGGTTTCTAAGAAAACATGTGAAATAAACAGATTAGGCCTAATTATCATTTGATCAACTTTTATCATAATTGAAGGATTATAATTTATTTTAGTAAGAAAGCAAAAATAAAAATACAAATGGATATTTTTAATAAAGACTAAAACCACATGCTTAACAATTAAACATACATTGGAAATAGTGAACTCAATAATGCCTAAGTTTGTTTTATTATTATTTTCTTATTATATCCATTATCTATCTTCGCATAGAAAACAAGAAATATATTTGATTCTTGCGATATATCGATTTCTGAGAATACATTTTATTTAAAACACAAACATATTTTCGACTCCAATATGTTCATTCCCATTTTATAAGGCAGGACTATGTTTTAATATTTTCAATATTACTTCAAAAACATATTTAAAAAAATAATAATCTATTAGTTAAAATCAATTTAAAAACAAATAATGAATTAGCAAGTCGTTATTTGATTCTTAAAACTCGAGAGCAATTATTAAGTGAGCAGATTACCTGAATCGATTTTAAACAAACAATCAATATACAATACATAAGCAGGTAGGCATAACTAAACAGTTTTATAGGTGTTTGAATCTCGACAGTATTTAATTTTTCTTGAAACCCAACAAAATGTCTAACTTAATGATCGTATGCAATAAATTTGGGTTATTTGCATAGTTGTAATAAATTAAAACCAGTTGGGTGGTAAGAATTAACAGTATCTTTATTTTAATCATCACTCTCGCGAGAAGTGTTGCCATGAACTGTACGATCTGGATACTACTTATGAAATGTACTGGGGCTGGGGGTGTCAAAAAGTATCGAGAGGGGGGGAGGGAGGCAGCAAAAATCTATAAATTATTGAATGCCTCTGGATGATATTTAAATTATTTCTTTGGTAACCACAAAGGGCAGTGATTTAAATAATGTGTGTGGCCTTACATACAATGTACACTTCGTTTCTGTTCTTTTTTCCAATTTGTAAATTTAGGGTCTGTAATGGTAGGCTTACTATAATATGTTATTCACAATGAGGAGCACTTTAAATGTTTTACTCAAAGAGAAGAATCAGTGGGGGTGGAGGACCATATTTATGTATGGAGAAGGAGGTAATTAGTAAAATTATGAAGTTTTTGAAGGTTTTTGTCCTCCAAATCAAAAAGGAAATTGGGGATCCAGGAGCTTCCAGAAGATTCTTAAGAAAATCAGGCTATATATTGGAGACAAACCAGACCTTAACCACTAGACCCCAGAGAGGGACGCACTTATTTTCTTTCCTTAGTCACAGCGAATTAATCTTTCAGAAACTCTGAATTCACTACACATTATTTATTTGTTTGAATTAATTGTTTGAGAACCAGTGATTGTACTAAAACTAAATACACTTGTTGGCATCACTCTTGAGTAAACCTCACACATCTTTGTATGTGGGGGGGTCTCAAAGCTTCAGAATCACTAGCTTAGTGGAAGTGGCGCCAGGGGGGCAAGGTCGGGGGATGTCACCCCCCAATGTTGGTTAAAAGCTTGAAAGATGGGAATTTTGTGAGATTTGAGATCTAGAGTTGGGAAATTCTAGGCTTATTCTGTACCCCATTACTTTCTATTATGAAAGATCCTTAAGCACAGACTTGTACAGACAAATTTAAAACTTCCCAAATGTTGATCCCTACTCTACAAAAAATCCCAACTTCAAAAATCATCAAACATTGAAAGGAGATTCCTTGTTTAGTAGATTGTAGAAATCTTAGTTAATCAAGTAGTCAGTAGTGCCGTTGTCAGTAGGCAGAGACAACGGCCGGTGAGTGTATGACGAATGCGGTTTGGAAACAATCATAAGGGAACATGAGCTGCCCAGTAGCAAAATTTTACTCAGCCAGCAATGCTTGAAGTGGCAACATTATCAGCCAATGTTTTGTTTGTTGTTTAGTGTTTTTAGTTGTGACTTTAGTGGCTGCTAGACTGTCACAGTTTTATGATTCAAATTATCATATAATTCAGACAATGCCTTAATTAGGGCTTTATTAAATTTTGAAGGCATAAATGCAGTGAATGTTATGCAACATTTTATTGTTTTCGAAAGCTCTGACTGATGAAATGAGGACATTGAGGTAAGTGCTAATGTTTGACTTCTGAAATATACACTAATTTTTCTAGCAAGTACCCATACTAGTTTGAATTGAACTGATGTATCTTATTTCATTTTTTATTAAATTAGGCTTTCATGAAAGCAATTTAAATAGGCTCAAAGCAACAATGAAGGAAGAGGAGTAATATGGCTGTGTTACATTGTTACAACTCTTATTAAAAAATTTTCATTTGATTAAGTAGGCTACATTAAACAAAAAATGAAGCTTTTTTTTCACCTTTAACATTCTCAAATTTGGGATACATTTTTAAATTCGTTATTTAGTGTTCGATTTGCTTGAAATTTTGTATAGCCATGTTGTTTAGAGTGTTGATTTCGAATTTGGCATAAGTTATTTAATAAAATGTCAAGGGAAGCCCCTTCACCCTCATACGCTAAATTACAATATGTTTTGAAAAGTTTATTGACGTACCAGTATTAACATTTTAGGGCAACTTCCATGAGGTTATGAAGCAGGACATTGGTAGGCAGGTATCAAAATATTGTTGAAGTATCGATAAATTCCATTTTCTTATTGCTTTATTTGGCAATTGAAAATGTTTTCAAACAAACATGGCCAAATTGCTAATTTTTTGATAAAGTGACGAGCGAGTTCTACATCTCAGGGAGCTAACTAGTTAAATGTTTCTTCAAAGTGTGTTATAATAAAGCAGCAGTTTCCAACCTGGGGGTTGCGGCGTGTTTTGGGTGGGGTCACATTAGCGGTTTTAGCTTTATATTTACTTTTTCAGGGATTTTAATGATTATAGGAAGATGTGTAATTCTAATAGAAATATAAGTTGTTAAAGTGCTAAAACCAAACTAGTTACTGCTTAGGTTCCTTTTGGCTATTCCATTCTGATAGCTTCTTGCTGACTTGTTTACTGTGGCAGCCTTGTGATGCTGCTGACATAATATAAAATCATCCCCCAACTACTGGCTTGTTGATTCTCTTTTACTACATATTAGTTGCATATAATCATTATTATAAGCAATTTATAAAAAATAAAACAATCATTAGTGGACATGCGGGTTTAATGTCATGTTTTTTTGGTTTGGTTTGTTGCTGAAGGTGAAATAAGGATTTAAATTCTGGCCAGGGGTAGTTTATCCTAATATCTCTCCAAGCAAATAAGGTTACATTTCCTCTTAATTTTACCTATCCTACTGATGTAGTTAGCTGTAGATAGTCCGGGCTGGTAGTAATACAGAGTGAAAAAAAGCTTAAAAACTAGGATTTGAACGCTTTTAAGTTATTAAAACGTCGCGATGGCCGCAGAGAGAAAAGTTGTGGCCATAAACTACTAAATTTTGGAAGCCGCTGTAATAAAGTCATTTACATTTTTTAACCTAAAATACATGATTTGAACAATATCTGCAAATATAAATAAATATATTTAATCTCAAATGAATATTTAGCTCAAATGCAGGTAAACTGAAATAAATAATAATTCTTCAAGTTATTTTCTTATGCACTGAAAAAGCCTTGTAGCTTTAAAAATCCAGCATGAGCAGATAAATAAATAAATTTAAAAATACAGCCTAAAAGCGTGATTCAAGGCTTGATTATCACTCCAAATTTTAAAAAAATCTTGGAGCCTCCTCCTGCTTCCCTACCCCCCTCCCAGTTCTCAACATTTCCTTGTACTCTCCTTTGCTACTTGAGAATTTTTCTAATTTCGAAATGCTTAGAGTTGAGAAAAACACTGCTTCCCCCCACCCCCATATATTTCGTGCTATGCCCCTGAGTGTAAATTGTAGATGTAAGCATTCTATAGGTTCTTCTGCATTATGATGGGGTTCATAATGTAGATGGACCTATTGTGGATAATGCAGCTGTGAGTGAAGACAGAAGTAATACATCTCACAAGCTCGTTCCTTACACAATATTCTAAAAGATCAATGTTGCCAAGTCTATAGTCTCTAGCGATAGTACATGGACCTGAAATAGATTGTATTTTGACCAGTAGGATACTACTTTCTGGCTCTATATTGATAAGTCCACGATTTTCATAAAAATAATAATAATTAATGTAAAATCTGTTACTAGATAGCAGGGCCACATATTACTTTTAGAAAATATCCTAAAATTGGATTGTACACGTGGTGAAATTATATCAAAAGTAGTATCCGGATCGTACAGTTGGCAACATTGTAAAAGATATCAATAAGGAGGTGTTATTAGTACTGTACAAGGGAAGTTAATGTATTTTGGGTTGGTCACACCAAAGTCACCAACCAGCTCTAAAAAAGACAATGTGATCGGTAGTAAATAGTTATCATCTGTGCGTGAAACAATATGGTTATAATAAAAGTCGTTAATATAATAACTGTGCTGGTCTAAAGTTAATTATAATAACTTTCAACTAACTCACGGTGACACACAAAACATTTTGTTTTCGAAATTAAATTCTGTTATGGAACACTTAATGTCTCCTATTGCCGCTTGGGCGCTAGTATCTTTGTAAGTTCTTGAAACATTCGGGTAGCCACATTTTTTTTATTCTTTTTTTCTTGCTAGACATATTTAGTTTAAATATTATTTCTGATTGCTCTTGTGATGACTAGTAATAATTTAAATTCTTTAAATTTTATAATGTTTCCTTTAAAGGTTATTTTTGTAGACGTATCTTCTTCGGAATAAATACTAAAGTAACTTATTTTTGTTGGTTAGTAAGGTTTTGACTTTAAAATTCATCGATTCATTTAGTGAGAAATAACATGTAATTCTAACGTAACAATGCTTTGTTTTCTATTTTAATATTAAATATTAAAATGTAGGACTTTTGTTGAATTCTTTAAAAGTGTTGAGGGTAATAGTTCCACGAAGGTTTAAGTTTTGTCGGGAAGTTATACCTTTGTGTTAGTGAAAAATATCTGATTCAATATTTAAAATTTAAATTTGATCCTAAAATTTAAATTTGTTTGGTCTGTATTCACAGTGGTGAATCAGACGCGTTGTAAGCCATTTAAAAGAGGCTCTCTAAGCTCTTTGTAATCATTGTAAGGTTTAATGATTTAAACTTCTAAAATAATATCTGATTCGAAATTTAAATTTGATCCTACAATTTATATTTGTTTTGTCTGTATTCACAGTGGTGAATCAGAGGGGTTTAAGCCATTTGAAAGAGGCTCTTTAAGCTCTTTGTAATCATCGTATGGTAGTAATTTAAATTTTTAATGAATATCTGATCCGATATTTAAATCATTTTAAAAAGGTTCTTTAAAATTTTCTTTTACAATATTAACCATTTTGTTTATAATTTTGTCCTCTTCCAGATTAGTTCAAATAAAATAATAATATACCTTGAGAGTTTGGATGTATACTTAAACGTACTGCGCAAGTGCAAACTCAGCCTTGATTTATTTGTTTTCCAACACACTTCAGTTTGACCTGTAAGGCCATGTAATTTGTAGTTTTACCCTTGTTTATTACATTGAATAAATAATTCAAATATTTCTTAAATTTGCAAATGTTTCACCTTTCTTTTATAATTATTTCCTTAGCTTCCGCCAACCCTCTTTTAGGCTAGTAGTGGCCTCTAGCATTTAGGTGTAGGATGAGTGCGTACATTTTAATTTCTAAAATTCTTTTGACCAGAAATCTTTCTTGAATTTTTTTTCTCACATAATGTCTCTCGAAATTTGAGGGCGTATAAACGTTGACACGTCGGTTTTAAAATTATCTGGAAAATTACATTTAGTGGCAAATCGTGCAACTAAAAATCTTCTAAGTCTGATCAACTTTTACAATGGGTTTTAAGTTGAGTGTCATAGGGGTGGTCAAGAAAGTTCACTGTAGGATAGGTATTTTGTGTTTCTTGATGTCAAATCATACTTGACAAATAATGGCCAAGAGCTAAACATGAGTAGGTGTTAGAATTGATGTGTGTATTCATTATTGCATCAAAACTAGCCTTAAACACTCCTCCCCTTATAAGTGACATTTATATTACTTTAGCTTGTAGATTTAAGTATTGATAGTATTCTAATCAGGAAAAAACAAATTGGTGGCTGGGGGGGAGGGGAGGATCGTTGCTAGTGCGTTCGTATAGTAGGCTCCTATATAGGCAATCTAGCAAATATTATCAGAGTGTTAAAACAAAAACATATCATGTGATTTGATTTATTGAAGGAGTAAAGCAAGTTTTCCGTTTTAATTCCACCGATTCGCATTTTTCTGTCTATCTGTGGTGTATGTCTCACGAACACATCAACTACAATTCATACTAGTTGTTCTTGGTACCTTTATTCAAATTAAGTTTATTGGGGAAGGAAATTGAACGAAGGGCTGGTTGTATAAAAATATGGCTTATAGCATTATTTATTACATGTATTTACCTTTTAGGGCATTTCCTGATACCTTACACGACTGAAAACTTGTCTATAAATACAAACTACTGTAATAACAAAGAACAAAAAGTTAGTTTTTAATATTTTTTTTGGTGGGGGTGGTGAGGCAGATAACTGAGGAGACCACATCTGCTAAGGTAAGCCCTGGTTCTAATGTTCACAGTTCTTGTATTACTGGATTCCTTGAACAAACGTGTTTTCATCATGTTTTGTTCATGACAAATTCATACCTGTATTAGATGATAGTTCCTGATCTATTGAACTAGAATCTCAATTACCATAAACAATACTTTTGTTTGTTTTCAATATATTAGTGTGTACTTAGGAAAAAAAATTGTGTGTTTGTTTAGTTTTATAGTACCAATAAAAATAATCCTAAACATGTATACTGTTTATTTACATTTTTTTAAAAGTTCTCACTTTAAATCTAAAGATAATATTTTTAAAAACATTTCTTACAGATGGTATTTGTTTAAACAGTGGTAGAATTTCAAGTTTTTAAAAACATTTTGTTACACAACTTGTAGAAGAAATATGTTGATAGGAATTTTGTAAATAATGTTGTATCTCTAGGATTTTACTGTGTTAAAAACACATATTTTACTAAATTTTATTCGAAAAATTACGATTTAGAATACTAACAAAATAAAACAGACTTGATCCCAAATTCAAATGAAATCTTAAAACTAGTAGAAATATATATGAAAATAGTAAAAGTAGTAGTGTCAAATAATACTTATTGAGTCACTGAGACCGTTCATTTAAACTATACAAGTACTAGGAAAATGGTCTAGATTGCAGCACCTATGCATGGCATCATACAACAAATTAAACACAGACAGACATCAAATTTTCGTGTTAACTTGATCCATAGAATAGGTATTAAGACTGATCTGTGTGTTACCACCTTATTCAACTGTGTTTATAAATTTCCACGTGCATAATGTACTTCTGATTGTTTTTGTTATTATAATTTCTTACCAAGAAAGAAAAGTCCTGAACGTGTTAAAACAACAAATTTCTGGTTATAATGTCTAAGTTAATTTCTTTTTCAGATCTAAATCTAAACTCTTGGATTGTTCATCAATGTGAAACAATAGGTTGGTTATTTATAAATATGCTTATCACTTATGCCTAGTTTTACATTTGAAAAGTATGATAACTAGAAATGTCTGAACATGTTTAAACAAATTTTAAAAATCAAGATCTGTGTTGAAGTAGAGCTAGGGATTAAAAAAACTACCTTTATGAGTGCGTTCAATAATTTAAATGCCTTCAAGCATTTAAGAAACCAGCCCCAAATGATCAGAAATAATAATAATAAAAATAATATTAAAAACTGCAAAATTGATTTAAGAAGTTGGCGGTTACAATTTATTAAACTAACTTAATAGAAAAAAACAACTTTTTCTGTGTGGCTTAAAATTGAAAATTGTCATTTTAAGTAAATATACCTTGCCAGATAACCCAATGATGTTTGAATAAATGGAATTTCAAAATGGAAAACCAAGAAATATAAATGCTTGGAATTGATAATACTATTTTTGAACCCGCTTTGGTGGCTGAAGGGTCTAAGGTGCTACTCTCGCAATATACCTAATATACTTCTGATGATGAAAAAGTGGTGGTTCAGTCCCGGTTGGTTTTACTGAGGATGGGTTTTCCTAAATAGTTTCCAGCTCTCTCTCATCTTAAATGCTATTACACTTCCTCTTATTTCAACCTTCCTCAACCCTAACCCACTAGCATAATCAATACATAAGCATATAACCTGAATGGATAGTAAGATGCATTGCTAAAAAAACTAGGCCTATTTTCTGTGTGGTTGAGAATTGAAATATTGCAGGAACATAAAAGAACCATATCAGATTACCAAATAAGTCTTACAATTTCATAATTGGAATGTGGAAACAAAAATGGTGGGGGTAGAGAAGCTTAAGAGTCCCTCTGAAGCAATTAGAAAATCTACCCTTCATTTTGGAAGAAAATCTATATTCGGCAAACTAGGTTTGAATTGGCCTAACCATGTGAAGTATGGGTCAAACAGCAACTAATTATTCATAACAAAGTATAGGGTTATTCTTTTTGGAGTATTAAATCGTAACCGCTTTGGTATCAATATAAAAGGTTGTTTAACCATTTATCATAAAACATGTACTATTCACAACATTACAGAAACAAAATTAATTTCTTCTTAGAAAGTCTTAAGGACAGTAAAACACAAGGAAATATCAACTTGTAAACAGGGGAGACGTTGTATCATGTTGCTACTTTGGTGTAATACTAAAAATAAATAATAAGCCAAGTGATTTCAGAAAATACGACTACCTGTGACTTTTTCAGTGACTTTGTCCAAATAACTTAAACCAATTCAAAGAAATCCTAATATCATGAGTCTACTATACGATATAAAAAGATGTAAGACAATTTTGAACAAGCTTATCTCAATCAACTAGTACCCTGATCTGAATTAGTTGATTATTTTTCACTATATAGCTTTAGGGGTTAGAAACTGACCCAGGCCACAAGCTGGAAACAGTAACGGATGTAAAAAAAAAGCTCTAGGGGCCATAACATGAAGGCCTATTTTGTTAGAAACAGTACATACAGTAGCCCCATGGCTTCTTTGGTACTGACTGACAGCTCACAGCTGACTTCTAACAGTCAACACTTAGGTATATACCTAAATTTTGACTGTCAGAAGTGACAGCTGCTAAACACATGTTTTTGCAGATCATATGGTTCAGCGTAGGGATACATAATTTGGTCTAGTAACTTTACAGAGCTGTCAGCTGTCAGTCAGCACCAAAGAAGCCATGGGGCTACTGTAGCTAAGATGTAACAGTTATTACCTAATTAGTTTTTCCATAGTTATTGCAAAATTGTAGGCCTATGTCTCAAACAAAACACTAGAAACTATACCATCCACCAACATAAATCTTTGAATATTGTGTTCAGGTGTGACTAAGCCAACCCCTATCCAGGTGAACTGCATTCCGCGTATTCTGAACGGAGAGCACTGCATAGGAGGCGCTAAGACTGGCAGCGGGAAAACGCTAGCCTTTGCTTTGCCGATTCTGCAGCGACTGTGTGAGGATCCTTATGGAATATTTGCTCTCATCCTCACTCCTACAAGAGAACTAGCTTTTCAAGTGGGTAATAGAATAAAAATAAGTAAAAATAAACTAATCACGAAAAATTGAATCAAAAATCCTACCTTACAGAAAGAGGACAGAATAAGTCTAGAATTTAATGCACAAAAGTGACACCTTTTCATTTCTTTTGTCTTCTTTATTGGAAGAAGTCGCACACACATCAGTAATATCGTTATCAAACAAACAAAAATAAAAAATATTTAGTACAAACTCTAACTTACTCTATTTTTAATTCTAAAGGGTTTTCTTCATTTTACCTGTCTTTATTTGACGAAGGAAATAATGCATCGAAATATTATAACTCTATTTGAAGGGAAAAGTAGCTGCTCCGATCTAGTAAACAGATTTTTTAATCAATTTGCACTATTGTATAACCGTACAATTATTTGTAGGTATCTTTGCAAATACCAGTAGCTAATTCCAAGGAAAGAGTTTTGTCTTTGCAAATACCAGTAGCTAATTCCAAGGAAAGAGTTTTGTCTTTGCAAATACCAGTAGCTAATTCCAAGGGAAGAGTTTTGTCTTTGCAAATACCAGTAGCTAATTCCAAGGAAAGAGTTTTTTTTCCATACTTATGGCCTCTCTAATATTTGTAAAATAACTTCCATCACTGACACAAGCTTTTTTATTCTGTACCACTGTTTATTATACTTAAGACTATTTCATCACATTATCTTATTTTTAAAGCTCAACCTGACAAAAATAATGCAACCATTCATAGACGTTAGCACAATCATCGCTAACGGCTGCAGCCGCTCGGTCAATATAGCTCAATTGTGGGCTCACTTCATGCTGTTGTTATTGTTATTATTGTTGTTATTATTAGTTATTGTTATTAGTAGTTATTATTGTTATATTAATTATAATTATTATCATTATTTTTATTTATTTTTATTAAAATTTATTTACTTATTAATATTTTTTAAATTTATTTTTTTTACTTCTAATTCCCTTGCACATGTGTCTGAAAGTCTGAGGTGCTAGATTAGGATTGCACTTGATTTATTTCATAGCATTTGGGGTTTAAATATCAGCCCTTGTAAGCTCTTACACACTTAAATTACAGTACAAGATCCTATGGACACTTATCTTTCATTTTCATTGGTTTCCCCTTCAGCAATGTCCTCTTTCTACCCAGCGGAGTTACAATTTTGTAACTTAAAAATACACATTGCTATTTTTTTTGAAATCATCATCATCATCCGACGTTTCTACCTCTGCGGGTCGTCTGGTACATCCTTTTCCATTCCTGTTGATCTTTCCAAACTTCTCCCTCAGCCACACGTCTCCAGTCTGTTCCTTTAGTTTCCTTGTTCTTCTGCGCTTGGTCCATCCATCTTGTCTGTGGTCTTCCAACAGTTCTTCTTTCTACCCTTCTCTTTGTTCTGACCTAACCACAGTAACCTTTTTCCTTCAGTGTTTCTTATAATGGTATAACTTCTAAACCATCCCTAATTATTTCACTCTTAATATTTTTTTGAAATAAGCATACTGTAATAATAATGTTTTGGACCCCTGTCATATATTCAAAAAGTCATGGATGAAGTGTGTTTTCTTTAAAAAACTGTACATAAAGTCTCCTTTTAATACTTCCATGGAGAATTACGCGTTTTCAGAAGTAATTTCAATATATTGCGTTTTAAAACTTTCTTTCTTTAACCCTTTGAGTGCCAACGTCGCTCAGAGCGATGCACGAAATATCTGCTAAACTTGCCAGCGTCGCTCACAGCGATCCCATGTTTTCGAGCTCTTAGTTCAGTTTTAAGTCAACAGATAGGGTAGATTTTATTTCCACTGCATTCTCATATGTTCAAGCTACTTTTATTTGTCTTTGCGATATATCGAACCTGAAAATTATTTTATAACTTTTTACTTTATGAGTTTTATCTTTGGCCTTGTTTGTAAACATGGCTACTAAGAGGAAAGCTGTGATTCAAGACACAGAAATACTTGCAATATTTATTGAAAGCTCAACCCAGAATGATCAATTTGTTTGTGATTCTGAAAGCAGTGATTCTAAATTTGTAAATAATGAAACTGAACAGGAATTATATTTTAGTGAAAGTGAAAGATCGGAACAAGTAGAAGTGACAGCTGACATTGATAACACGAGTATGAATACTAGTTATTCATAAAGGGATGAAATAAATCTTGAAGATCAGGATAATCCACCCCAACCTCTTTATATTTATGCAAAAGTACCAGGTTTGAAGTCCCCTCGCCGTCCCCTTCCGATTCCAACCCGATTATTTATTTTAGACTTTATTTTACTATATCCCTGCTAAAGTTGATGGTCACTGAAACAGCTGCTATGCATAACCCAATTTTAGTGTAAAATCTAAAGTTAGTATATTTTGTAAATTTTGTCATTTACTCAGTTTTTTATGTTCTTTTCAGTGATCTATTCTATTTCAAGCTATTTAAATTTTCAATGCTTAAAAATAAATGTTGAATAAAACCATAAAAAAATTTTTTTTTAATATCTTGGCTAGTGATTTTTTTACTATATTTAAAATTTAAAAAAGTATATGTATAATTATATCATCGGATTGGCAAGCATGTTAGCTAGTTTATGTAAAAGTTAGAGTGCAAGAAGTTCAAAGACTAATGAGCTATTAAAATTTAAACAAAATCCTGCATTTTTCAGGAAAATAGCTTGGCACTTTTAGCACATTTTTTTGTCACTTCTCTTGGCACTCAAAGGGTTAATAGACCAACTCCGTTCTATTTAAAAATCATGTGAAATGCTGGCTCCCTCTACCCAATAGGAAGCCAGACTTCACATCATCAGGTTGCCAGGAGTTTTTCTATTAGTTAGTTTTAACACTAGAGACAAGGGGTCCAAGAGGCAAGGGGTAGGTCATATATAAGCAGCTTGTGCGTATGAATCCACACAGAAAACAAAATTTTGGGCAGCACTAGCTCTGACTCTCCGCGTCAGTCCGGAAATTAACAAAGAACTGTATCAATTTCATAACAGTGAAAGTGTAATACAATCAATAAATTGTGTATGAACATCATATTTTACTGATTTCAATCGAATTACACAAAATCAGTTTGTCATAGTCGTGTGATAACAAGTAAGGCATGCACGCGTCATCATTATCATCATAAAAACCCAGTATCGTTATACTTAATGCTCACTGTAAGGCATACATGGGTCTACATTATTATAATTATCATCATTGATGAAATCTGGAAACACTATAGTTGATGCCCAATCACCAGGTAGATATTATTATAATGCTTTGTTATATATAAAACATTCACTGATGCGTCTAGGGAAAACATTATTAACCATCCAAAACATTTTAAATTACTTATATTTTACCAAATATGAAATTGACTATGTGTCTCAGTTTCACTAGTTTCCAAATATATCACATCATAAGTCTTGTTCCATTGTGTGGGAATAGGGTTGTGTTTTTCTCAGTGTTAGAATAGATTGTAAGTCTTCTGTTGATATAATCAATGTGTTCAAAAAGTGCACTTAAAATACAGCATTATTAAAAAAAAATTCTCTGGAGTTGGTTTTATCAAGGGATGTTATCATAATCTCAGGGAAATAACGATGTGCAAGTTGCTCATAGCAACTATCATCCTTAAGACTATATATAGTTTATTTAAAGATGAATCCCCCATTGATAGCAGTTGGAGGTGTGAACTAATGTCCCCGGGAAAAGGCGAAACACAGCTATATGAAACAAACCTATATGGATTTTGGTTGTTTACTTGTAAATTGTTAGAAAATGTAAAACTAAGGCTATAAATTAATTAATATATTATTAATATAATACAGTATGCATAAGTTAGGTAATTGTTTAAGAAAGTGCACATACATTTGCATCGATAGAAGAGGAGAAAACAATTGGTTTTAACTGACTTGTGAAAACCATTTTCAGTTTAACATGCCAGAACTCAAACCCCAATTTACTAATGGAAGATGATTTTGTGTAGTGTCTATTTAAAGTGGGTTTAATACAGTGAAAATATTGACTTAAACTGAACTTCAAATGTATTGCCATAAAGTATATAAACAATACATAACTTGATGAGTTTATAAAAATGGTCAATTTGTCTCAAACAGACACATGTGTCTTACCATTGTTTCTTCCTATCTCGTGTGAGCACAAATTCGTGTGCATTTCCTTCCAACCAAGTTTACTTTCCCTATCCTTGGGCTAAGCAGGCACTACAACCTCTTCTGCCTCAAAACACAAAAACACTTTATAAAACTTGTGTTAAAATTAATTCAATTATTTAATAATTAAAAGTCCAGGCCTCAGGGATGACATTTTTATAGACTAATGACATTAAGTTAAACAATCAGATCATGCTGTCACATTGATATATTTTACTATATTCACCTCTCAACAAGGCTGTGGAAACACATCAAGCCTTCGACTCCGACTCCTCTATTGTTCTACTGTCAGACTCAGACTCCTCTATTGTTCTAATGCCAGACTCCGACTACTCTATTGTTCTACTGTAAGACTCCGACTCCTCTATTGTTCTACTGTCAGACTCCGACTCCTCTATTGTTCTACTGCTAGACTCCGACTACTCTATTGTTCTACTGCCAGACTCCGACTCCTCTATTGTTCTACTGCCAGACTCCGACTCCTCTATTGTTCTACTGCCAGACTCCGACTCCTCTATTGTTCTACTGCTAGACTCCGACTACTCTATTGTTCTACTGCCAGACTCCGACTACTCTATTGTTCTACTGCCAGACTCCGACTACTCTATTGTTCTACTGCCAGACTCCGACTACTCTATTGTTCTACTGCCAGACTCCGACTACTCTATTGTTCTACTGCCAGACTCCGACTACTCTATTGTTCTACTGCCAGACTCCGACTACTCTATTGTTCTACTGCCAGACTCCGACTACTCTATTGTTCTACTGCCAGACTCCGACTACTCTATTGTTCTACTGCCAGACTCCGACTACTCTATTGTTCTACTGCCAGACTCCGACTACTCTATTGTTCTACTGCCAGACTCCGACTACTCTATTGTTCTACTGCCAGACTCCGACTACTCTATTGTTCTACTGCCAGACTCCGACTACTCTATTGTTCTACTGCCAGACTCCGACTACTCTATTGTTCTACTGCCAGACTCCGACTACTCTATTGTTCTACTGCCAGACTCCGACTACTCTATTGTTCTACTGCCAGACTCCGACTACTCTATTGTTCTACTGCCAGACTCCGACTACTCTATTGTTCTACTGCCAGACTCCGACTACTCTATTGTTCTACTTCCAGACTCCGACTACTCTATTGTTCTACTTCCAGACTCCGACTACTCTATTTTTCTACTGCCAGACTCTGACTCCTTTATAAATGTTTAAAGTATATTAATTAGTAATAAAAGATGTACTGTAGTAAAATGTTCCAATACAATGGGACATTGGGAATTTATATTTAAATACAGTTGTCAAACCAAATTACAAATATTGGTTGTAAAGAATAAAAAAAAGTATAAAATCAAATTATATAGTTACCATATATTGGTATCATACTATATTTTTTTTTTAAAAGTCTGAATTGGTACATTTTTACTCACTCTGACCTCCCAAAATTGTTTCCGACTCTACAGCCTTGCACAAGTGTCTTGAGTAAAGTCAAACCGGGTAGGGTGTAAGGTTCACAATCCACACTAATCATGAGTGCTCATTCTTCTATAGTTACCTTCTTGTTAGTGAGCCAATAATAATAAACTATATTACAAGCATTATACTTATTTAATAATGTTAAAGTTGACCTCATTGGTCTTGGGCTAAAGTGCTTGCCTCAGCACCTTAGTCTGTGGGTTCGAACCTAGCCGAGGTCAATAGATTGTTCTTGAGCGATAAAAATCTGTAGTACAACTTTCTTCGAAGGGGAAGTAAGCCGCTGGGATGGGGAAGGGTGGGGGTTGAGGTTCAAATCTCAGTCAGGTGTATTGAAGGTGGTTTTTCACTCTCCCTTCTCACAAATGTGGGTACACTTCCTATAAATATAACCATCCTAATCCCTAAAACCAATAGCGTATTTGTTAAATAAGCGAATAATTTGAACAACTTATTATAATCTCAAGTGTGTAAATTTTCCTCGTTGCAATACTTTCTCAATATGAGAAAGTAAACAGCTATGTTCTCTATGTCCACATCTCCCCAAATATGACCTTGAATGTTATATTTGTTTCAGATAGCAGATCAGTTTGCTGTGGTAGGGAAGACAATCAATTTGCGTCAATGTGTAGTGGTGGGAGGGATGGACATGATGCTCCAAGGACAGGAGCTAGCACGCAAACCACACATTGTGGTGGCCACCCCTGGACGGTGTGTAGCACTCGTATTCCTACTTGTCATTTGGCCATCCAAATGTTTTAACACCCATATAAATAGAATAGAATAATAGAAAACACAAATAGTAACTAACCGTTAACATTCTTTCATATAATACATTCATTATAACATCCATACGTTCAGTTAAGTGTAAAATTACTGATCTGGGGCCTGGTTGTTAAGTTCATCCAGTAATCATATTGTTAAAGTTCATGAGTTATAAGGGGTCAAACTCGCTATTTTATACTTTTTGGGTACCAGTGTTAAAGTAAAGTAATTAATACACAGGGATGAAATTTAATATAACTAGACATTCATAAGTTTACAGAATGAAATAATAATATTAATACTATAAATATTTCAATGTCATACTTACCTAATCACACCTTTTCCTTACAGGTTAGGCAAGAAACTGTGCATATAGCTCAAAAAACAACTCTGTACTTAATCCATCCTCAATAACTTTCTCCACACTTCCTTATCTTTGCATACTTCTTTTGTCACTTCATCAACATCAAAACACCGAGTCATATGTGCGCTTTTATTCTTCAAACTATTAATGTTCCTCTTTTTCGTACTTTCGTCTACAGCATTTATATTATTATAATATTAATATTAGAGATGGGCCACTCGAATCTTCTAATCCTCGAATCCATCGAATCCTGACAAGTATTTGAGATTCAAGGATTTGGTGTTTTACTGGATTCGATGGTAGCATGAATAAAATAATTATTTAAAAAAAATGATAATTGTTAGGTGTGGAAAATCCTACGTGCCTAATACCATACCCTCCCGCCTCTATGGGAAACTTATACTCGACCGTTTCGGAACATGCTCACTTCTAAAGCTCTCACTTCATGAACAATATTGTAAATATTTTAATGAACACGTTAAAATTCTTCAAAAACTGAAAATCAAAACTAGGATTACAAATAAATTCAAAATAAATAAAACAAATTACGGCTTTTTTTAACAGAAATAATAACACATTACACCGCCATGACGTATATTATGTTTACTCGCCAGAGTGATGATTAAAATAAAGATACTGTTAATTCTTACTACCCAACTGGTTTTAATTATCTACAACTATGCAAAGAACCCCAATTTATTGCATACAATCCTTAAGTTAAACATTTTGTTGGTTTTCATGAAAAATAAATACTGTTGACAGCCAGACATCGATAAAACTGTTAATTAATGCCTACCGGCCTACGTATTGTACATCGATTGTTTGTTTGGAATCTATTCAGGTAATCTGATCACTTAATAATTGCTCTCGAGTTTTAAGAATTAAATAATGACTTGCTAATTCATTATTTATTTTTAAATTGATTTTAACTAAAAGTTTATTATTTTTTTAAATATGTTATTGAAGTAATTGTAAAAATATTCAAACGTAGTCCTGCCTAATAAAATGGAAATGAACATATTGGAGTCGAAAATATGTTCGTGTTTTAAATAGAATGTATTCTCAGAAATCGATATATCGCAAGAATCGAATATATTTCTTGTTTTCTACGCGAAGGTAGATAATGGATATATAAGAAAATAATAATAAAANGTTCGTGTTTTAAATAGAATGTATTCTCAGAAATCGATATATCGCAAGAATCGAATATATTTCTTGTTTTCTACGCGAAGGTAGATAATGGATATATAAGAAAATAATAATAAAACATACTTAGGCATTATTGAGTTCATTATTTCCAATGTATGTTTAATTGTTAAGCATGTTGTTTTAGTCTTTATTAAAAATATCTGATTGTATTTTTATTTTTGCTATCTTATTAAAATTAAATTAAAATCCTTCAATGATGATTAAAGTTGATCAAAGAATAACTAGGCCTGATCTGTTTATTTCACATGTTTTCTTAGGAACTTAACTCATTATAACAACACTTTTGAAAATAACTAAAATACTATCAAATTTTGATTGATTTGATTTTTAAACAATAATATGAGACTTAGATTGTTTAATTTGGCTGGATTTTAACCTGTGTCTTGCGAGGGGTGGTTGGGGTTGATTAAAATTGAAAGCAAGATTGAAATAAATCTTGATTTATAGTTTAGGCCTATATTGTGTAGGTCTATTTGTAAATCATTGAAATTTCTAACAATTTGCTAGGATTCGGATTTGAGATTCGAAAATAAAAGGTTGATTCGGATTCGAGATTTGTATTTGAGAAATAGTGGATCTGACCCATCTCTAATTAATATTATTGAGTCCGACACCTTGGCTCAGTTGGTAGCGTGTCTGCCTACTGAGCTAAGGCCCATAATCATATACACGCATCTATGTCTTCGCCTGGTCTTAGTCTGCAGGGTCTTTGCTTGGCCCTACCCAGCTTTCTTGTTGCTACGCTAATGATAAACCACGAGTTTACAGCAGGCTTGCAAGCTACGGCCTGGAGAAAAGGCAATAGAAGTAATAGTTTAAACTTGAGAAAAGTTGCAACACTGTACACACTAAGCGCAAGTAGCAGCGATTTTGGAGAGAGAGAAATAGAGGAATAAGCGCACCCAACAAATGAATGCTACAAAGAGAAACCATAGCAAAATGTCGCGCGCGTGTATTTGTATTTTGTAATATAAACACAAAACATGGAAACTATAAAGAAAGCTCCCATGTTCAGCTCACACGAAAGAAATGTTTTGTTTAACATTTTATTGAAATACAGTTCCATTGTGGAAAAAAACAAAACAATGCCACCACAATCCATAAAAAAGAAACTTGGATAAGAATATGCAGGAAATTCAACGCCGCCGTGGCTGGTGTTGGGAGGAGGGACGAGCTGCAGCTGAAAAGGTAATAATGTATGTAATTTTATTTTTGTTTGCAACTGATAAGCTTATGTTTATAGCCATTGACTGGGCCAGAATAATTGGGGGAGGGGGGATACAACTCCAGTTACCATGCTTGGAGAGACCCCTATAATAGGCCTATCAACACCTTTTTGTACTACAATAATGTTTTAAAATGGGAGTGTTACTTTAGAGTAAATTCCATTCAACCTCTAAAGTGGATAAAAAAGTACAAAATAATACAATGTGATATTTAAATCAAGCTGTCAACAGATGTATTACTGTTTATTTTGTGTGTGCTTATTAAAATAAGGTTTATTGTTTACATGGTTTTAAGTTATACCTTTTTATATTACAACTAACCCACCTCAGTGGCGTAATGGTCTTACGCGGCAATCTCGTGTCGGACTTTGCTGCCAAGGATGTGGAGATCGAGGTTCGAATCTCATTCGGGTGAACTGAGAGGGGTTTTTCCTAAATGGTTTTCCACTGTCCCTTCATGCAAATGTAAGTTCACTTCCTTTGAAACATATCCTTAACCCATTAGTGTATTTAGTACTTAAGTGTATAACCAAAACAGGTAGTAAGACACGCTGCTTAAAAAAATACAAGAAAAAAAAGCATGTCAACCTGCTTCAATGGCCGCATAGTTTAAGAAATCAGTGTCACAATAGACTAGACTGACAAAGATGGGAAGACTGGGATCTGAATCTCGGTCAAGTGTATTGAAGGTGGTTTTCTAGTTTTCCTCCATGAAACTGTGGGTACAATTCATAGAAACTCAACCTCCCTCATTCCCAACATTAATGCAATTAGTACATTTGTGGCACAGTAAAAAAATAAGCTTGGGGCCATTTACAAATGGATCCTGAATTCCTTGATTTGGCCCTGGCCGTATGCTCAAAGGCATTAATCTCACCTACGCCTTGACATTTTTTAAAATGGTTTTTTACACTGTGTTGTACTTTAGCTTCAAACTCCCTTCTTCATTCCTTCTTGAAATATGAAGGGGATTGAAATTATTAATAATTAAAATTAACTTGTTCGAAATTACTGGAATTAATTTCCAAATTTAATTAATTGAAACAGTGTAAAAATAATTACCTAAGCCCTGTGGGTTCCGATAGTGCAACAACAGAAACCACAACTTTAGTTCTCAACTATTATATTCTGGAAGTTTGAAATAAGTACAGTGGAGCGTCGTTAATCCGGATCGATCGGGACCGGGACCCATCCGGATTACTGAATTGTCCGGATTTTTAAATGTGCTTTCACTAACTGTATACATACGTAATGTATTGACTAGAGGATATATGACGCTCGGGAGTCTACTGTATTGCAAAATAGAGGCTGAAGGGTTTGAAAAATACAGTACACAAAATACTTTAATAAAGTATATTGAATAAGAACATGTACATTATGTAATTTAGATTAGTAACTC
>CABFWB010004151.1:0-29640 GCA_902151455.1 Timema bartmani
CTAGTAACATTGGTTTTATACACAAGGTCAAACTTCAATGCTCTTTTACACTAAAGTGAAAAATTGGACATAGAACACTTGCATTCTCGAGTGACGATATATTTTAAAATTAATTTTATAATATTGATCCGGTGTGTGTTATTCACAAATTACGTTCCACAAAACTACGGATGTATTCACTTCATATATCAAAGACTCTGTGTCAATTTCCCGGCTTTCAAATCCAAAAGACAGAGAGAGAAAAAGGCAATAACTTCAAAACCCTCCGTGCTATACTCTTATATAGCCGCCCGTGTGAAAACTTTCCTCATTTCCCTTTTGAAGTTGAGTATTTCCGCTACCATGAACCGATGAGAAAACGTCAGTGTCTCTAGGAAGAACATTCGAGAACATGCCCACCAGGCGTTGAAATGAACGCGCGTTCACCTTGTGGAAAGACCAACTTGGATCAACGCATTTTGTAAAAAAAACGTGCGTTGGCCTTGACTTGCTTTGTAAAAATACGTGATTTGAGAAAACGTCATTCAATACCGACTGTGATCTTTTACCAATATATTGAAGCATACAAACTTATGATCAATTTAGGGGATTTGGACACGTAACGCAACGCTTCTTATGTTCCTCAACCACACACGCAGGCAGGCAACCTACGCTTCATGAATACTCCCGTGGATGCCAGTGAAGTTGGTAGCACTCGTAACGGCACAAATTATAAGACCTATGCTATATCTTATTGCAGAGTTTGTGTCGATAGAATATGCTATTAACATAGATTTGTGTCGCCAAAATTTACGTTGATTCTTAAAAAATTACACAAATTATTGTACCTTTGTCAATATTTAGTGCTGAATTTCTGCCATAAGAATATCAAACTCTCATAACTAATGCCATATTAATTAAAGGAAAAACACACAAAAAAATCAGTGCTATGGGTAGCACCCATAGCTGTACACATTCTGCAACCTATATCAATATTTAGTGATGAATTTGTGTGACAATAGTTTTTTGAGAAAACTTTAAATCTGTAGGTGCAGCTGGCAACAGCCATAACTTCACAAATTCTGAAACCTATACTAATATTTAGTGATTAATTAGTGCCACAAGAATATCCAGCTCCCATAATTTGTGTCACGATAGTTTTAGTGAAAACACCAGTCAACTTTCAGTGCTCCAGGTGCTGCCAACTTTACATGATATCATCATTAAATTAAAGCACAAACTCCTAAACCTAAGACTATCAAGTGGATTGTGTGGAAACAACAAACCGTGACGCGCTCGGTGTTAAAGAATCTTTAGTATGTGATTTAAACTGAAATTCTTATATTTGTGTTTTTCCTAGTAAAATATAACGAGAACTAAATAGAATCTACTAGACACTGTAGTATTGTAATATTAAATCGCTCTGAAAAGAATAAAATAAAGATACTTGATTTCTAAAGACATTTTATTAAAAACTTTTTTATACGTAAACACTGTTTTTTTAAGCAAAATTCACAAAAGATTAAAACAAGGAAAGCAAATGAATCAAATATAAATTAAATACAAGTAACAATATTTTTTTATTTGCTTCTATTCCAAGATCAGAAAGTTAATCTATACATTGATTCTATATCATTGTATATTATTTTATGCGTGTTCTTATGTGGAGTGGTGATAATACAATGTACATTATTCCGTTTACGAGTTTATAGAAAGAGAGAGAAAGTCTGTGCGGTGTTCCGTACCATTTATTTTATTTGCTTCTATTCCAAGATCAGAAAGTTAATCTATTAGGCCATGGATGATAAAATTAGAATTTTGAGGAAATTTACTAAATTTTACGCGAAAGGAGAGAGATATGTCAGCCATAAAAAGAAATGGTATGACACACCACAAAAACACTCTCGCGCTTTTATCTTGAAATTACTATCATTACTAAAAACTCGTAATATTAATGAAACATTATTGTAGATACACTACACCAAAGATCATACATGAAATAATATACACTGTTACTTACTCCGTGGCATTAGGAACTAGGAACACTGTTACAGAAAAAGTGAGAAAAGAGAAACATCTTTGCCCATCGAAGAGCATAAAAATCAAAGACGTTTTCAAAGACCTGAATTAAAAAATATATAGATTTAATTATAGCTCAGATAGTATCGGTTTTATAAAAATATATTCCAAATAAAAGATTAGTTTATTTAATAGTGCTACAACTTTACATCTCTAAGATATCTAGTACCTAAAATAGTTGCAGAGAAATGATGAAAATTGGAAAATTTCCCTCATAAATTAGCGTCAAAGTTATTTTCATGAAAAAATTAGAATTGCCATCTTGTTTATAATGGTAAACAATGTCTAGATATAAAATTTAATCAAAACCATTAGAGCAAATTTCAAGAAAATCGATTTTTTTTTCTCTCACTGCCCTTCAGTAAGCTACCCTTAAGTTTAGGGTTGGACATCTTATTTTAAAACAACCTCGGCGGGACCTCACGAACATCCCATATACCAAGTTAAAGCCCAATCTGTAAAGTAGTTTCGGCTCTTGCCCAAGGTACAAACAGACAGACGGACTGACAGCGTTGCGAAAACTACTTTTTTGGTTTCAGGAGGTCATGAAAAGTAGTTGATATTTAATACAAAACCCAGAGTTCAAATATTTTGAAGATCACAATTTTTTCCCTCCGAGGTGTCGAGTGAAAGTAAATATTTATTTTCCCCAGAGGACCAGACAAGATTATATTGACGTCTTTTTTGTAGCTCACTGAGTACAAACTAGTTTTTAAAAGTATTTACTGTCCAAATCTTATTTTAATTATCATTTCCCTAAGTATATTTGAGAATTCAAAGAAGACATTTCTAAATAAAATTAATATTAATTTAAACTTCTTCAACAAGTAAATGTGTGTATGCCCGCCAAGCCAATCAAGGTGATCAATAAGACATTTACTTAAACTTAAATAGTTTCATATGCAATTTTAGTAATAAACGATATTTTTATTAGAGGAATATTAGAAGTCATAGGGTGTTAAAGAATGTGTTTTGCTCCACGCTTCATTCTATTACAAAACCTTATTATCTTTTCCTCAGGAGTTTTCTTTATTTTTAAGGCCATTCTACCATTAAAATGACTGCTATTGCACAGTTTTAATGAGTGTATGAAATTCTATAATAATAAAAGGAAATGTTTGTCTGTCTGTGTGTTTGTTTGTTTGTTTGTGTGTGATGTCCAGCCAAATCTACGGTACGAAGAAGAAATTCTATAATAATAAAAGGAAGTGTTTGTCTGTCTGTGTGTTTGTTTGTTTGTGTGTGATGTCCAGCCAAATCTACGGTACGAAGAGATCTGAAATTTTTAACATAGGTGGACGAATGGACCTAGAATCCGAATTTTTAAATTTTTAATTGGCTTCTTAACTAGGCGATTTTTAACAAATTTTCGAAGAAAATATTTGCTATCTGGTTTAATATTACGTTTCAGAGATATGGGCACCATGGGTGGAGGGGGGGAGGGGTGAGGGAAGATTATTATTCTTATACCAAAGTGGGTCACGGGCGACGCCATACGGGATTACTAGTAAACTATAAATAGTAATTCAATGATCTCAAATCACTACAGTTCACAAGTTATAACAGGTCAAACTTGCTATTTTATGTATTCGATGAAATTTACTAAAACTCGAATTTTATATGAGATAATTATCACAATGAAATATTTATATTATTACTATTTTATTATTTATAGCAATAATAAGAATATAATACTAATATTAGTGACAATTTGTTATAGTATATGTTATTATTTTAACAATATTAATACTATAAATATTTTATTATGTTTTAATAATATAAACATTAGTATATTATTAATATTATATTACATACTTATTTACCTACTCTACGGAATTAGGAACTCGAAAGTTCATTACCACACTCACAAAAGTACGCCACCTATCCCTATCTTGAGCTAATTCTATCCAGCCCCTCTCATTACGCCCTATCGATATCTTGTGCTAGTTCTATCCAGTCCACCTCATTACACCCTATCTCTCTCAGGTCCATTCTAATGTTATCCTCCCAGCTGCGTCTAGATATTCCCAGTTATATTTTCCCATTGGGTTTGCCATTCAATACCTTGAATGTGGTTCTAGATTCTCCCATTCGCGCTGCATGACCTACCTACCGTAACCTGCAAGATTTTATCACCCTAACAATGTCTGGTGATGAGTGCAGGGTATGCAGCTCATCATTATGTAGCCTCATCCACTCCCCACTATATTCATCATGTTTTAGACCTAATATATTTTTAAACACCCTTTTTTTTTCGAAAAATTTTAATATTTTTTTTCGTCATTTAAGGTAAGAGGGTATGTTTCGCGCTCATAATGAACAACCGGTAAAATTAAGGCTTTGTATATTCTGAATTTTACATTTTTTGACAGCAGGCGAGACGCCAAAAACTTATTATATACTAATAATATTAATAGGATACTATATATTTATATTATTATTAAGTCTAATAATATTATTTTAATATAAATACTGTATTGTTTACACTTCGTGAGAATGTCTAGCTATACCCCATATAGTAATTATTTTACCTTAACAATTGTATATAAAATAGCAAGTTTAACCCCTTATAACTCGTGATCTGTAATTACTTAAAATTATTGAATCAGTCACTATTTATAACTTATAATAACTATACACTTCACTTGTTATAATTTTGCAATCAAATTCGTATTGTCTAGTAAACTCAATTCCTCACAAAGGCGCATTTTTATCGGAGAAACATTATCCATTATTTCTTTTTCAAGCAAGATTAAGATTTATTTTCCCCTTTAGCCAAACATTTTAAAATCTGCAACAACCCAAGCTTACGCCATTTCTTAGAAACTTGCAATTCAATTTGCTCCAGGATTGAAATAACCAGTTCCGTTTTCCAATTAAGTTAGATTTAACGAATCTTTAGACTTCAAAGAAACGTTTCAGAGTGGAATACGGGCAGTTTCTAATCTATTAACATCGTGAATTCCTCAGCAATTATTTCATGAAAGGAATTCAGTAATAATACTAGGTCTACTAGTAGGAGGTAGAATACCCCTAACGTTGAATAAGATGGAAATTCTCTCATCATACAATGTATATATTTAATTAGATCTAAATATATTTTTCAGATAAAATAACCACTAAATAAGGAGCGTTTTTGAAATATTTAATAATTACGATTTTTCTGAAATTGATTTATACATTACATCATATAATTAAAAGACTAGACCAATTAAATGAATTAAGTAAAACAAAGTAAAAACCAATCATTAATATAATCACTTAAAGAACTCCACATATTTATACCTAAATTTTCTTATGAATCGACATAACTGACAACTAGGAAAAGCCTTTGAGTATAATAATAATAATAATATTCAGCACCTCGTCTTACTACACGTTTGGGTTATACGCTCTTTGAGTATTGATACGTCAAATCATGTGATAAGCAGCTGTCACTTTTCATAGATGCGATCAATACCTATAAAATAGGTTTAATAATATAGTAACTTATCATGAAGGTTGGTTGCAAAAAATAATATATACATAAAATGTGCTCAAAACGCCCATTTATAATAAATTCAAAGTACAATACGTTTACCCTAAAAAATAGCTCTCTTACCTTGACGGGTTAAACTATGACCCTCTCTTATAACATACCATAGTGGAATAATAACGGTGAACTTGCGACCTTACAGGGCAGAAGAAAGGTACACTAAAAGAGAGTAAAACTTTATATATGTATTTACGACAAAATGAATTATTTATCTTTCCTTTTTTTTCAATGTGATCGCTGGAGTTTAATATTTAAAGACTAAGGAAAAGGTTTATCAAAGATTGGATACAAAAGTCCTGGCTATATGCACACTATTAAAATGGAAATCTGTTTTTATTACGATTATTTCAATATATGCTCCTCATTTGTTCAACATGTGTTCAACATGTGCTCAACCAATTTTGAAAGTAAATAATACCTTTTAAAGATTTAAATCAGAGCTGAATATCAACTGCACAGCAATTGAAAGCTAGAAAGGTTTTTTGAGATTTTAAGTCAAATGAATATAATATTGTTAATGTTTCTTTGACTGCCAACAAATCCAGCTCCTTATAAAGTTTTTTTAATCACGTTAACTTTGGTTGTACGAGTGTACCATTTTAAAAGACCGGAAATAATTTACTTTGGTTCATATAAACGAAAACAAACTTTTATTGGCTAAAGATAAGGCCCAATAGTGAAGAGGCTCCTGGGGAGTGGAGGAGGTTACATAAAAATGAGCTACATACCCTGTACTCATCACAAGACATAGTTAATACAATCAAGTCTTGTAGATTAGGGTGAGCAGGACATAAAATATGAATGGGAGATTGTAGAACAACGTTCAGGCTATTGACTGGCAAAAACAACGGTATGAGACAATTGAAAAGACCTAAACCCAGATGTGAGGATAACAATAGAATATACCTGAAAAAGATAGAGTGTAATGAGGTGGACTGGATAGAACTAGCTCAAGATAAGGATAGGATATAATGAGGTGGATTTTATAAAACTAGCTCAAGATAAGTATAGGGTGTTATGAGGTAGACTTGATTTAACTAGTTCAATATAAGGATAGGGTGTTATAAGTTGGTCTGGTTAAAACTATCTCAAGATAAGGATAGGGTGTTATGAGCTGGACTGGATATAACTAGCTCAAGATAAAGATAGGGTGTTACGAGGTGGACTGGATAGAACCAGCTCAAGATAAGGATAGGGTGTTATGAGGATGGGCTGGATAGAACTAGCTCAAGATAACGATAGGGTGTTACGAGGTGGACTGGATAGAACCAGCTCAAGATAAGGATAGGGTGTTATGAGGTGGGCTGGATAGAACTAGCTCAAGATAACGATAGGGTGTTACGAGGTGGACTGGATAGAACCAGCTCAAGATAAGGATAGGGTGTTATGAGGTGGGCTGGATAGAACTAGCTCAAGATAACGATAGGATATAATTAGGTGGATTTTATAAAACTATCTCAAGATAAAGATAGGTTATAATGAGGTGGATTGTATGGAACTAGATCAAGATAAGGATAGGGTGCTTTGAGGTGGACTGTATAGAACTAGCTCAAGACAGGGATAGGATATAATGAGGTGGATTGTATGGAACTAGATCAAGATAAGGATAGGATATAATGAGGTGGACTGGATGGAAACCGTTCAAGATAAGGATAGGTGACTTACCTACCTTTGTAAGTGTGACAATGAACTTTTTTTGTTGTTTTCAATGTCCGACACTCTAGCTCAGTTGGTAGCTTGTCTGTTTACTGAGCTAAGGATCCTGGGTTTGATTACTGGCATGTCCAAAAAATTGGTCATTGGTGAAAAGTGGATTTCCTCATACACGGTGAAAAATTAAAGGCCGGAGATGGATGATGTGTCTGTTCTAGATTTAAATTAGTTTAAGAGTTGCGTGCTGATATAATCATTCGATTCGGTGCACGTTAAATACCTCAAATAAATTAAGAAAAAAATTTCTAATGCCATAGTGAGTGTATAATTTTGTAAAGGTATAGTACAATGCACCCCTCCTTCCCTCCTAGAAAAATAAGCTTTCTACGCCATTGTCAACGAATATCTGTAAATATAACAGTAATTAAAATGTAAAATGTTATCAATGTTGGGCGAATTAAAAAATAAATGTCCCTTCCAATAAAAATCGGACTGTAGAGTACATCATATTGTATATCGCAATCAACAAACCCAAGATGTTCCAAGGGGGTATGAACATGTCTAATAGATCTTTTATCTTTTGTTTGGTGATTAATTTCACAGAAAGGTGTAAGTGAAAGTAGACTTATCCCACAAATCATTCGTTTTATATATATATATAATTTGAATAGCCTGTTTCTGGGTAGTTGGTGTACTTGCGTTACTTCGCCATGCCTACAAGATTATCCATTATACAGGTTGTTTCAGTGAAAGCGTTCAAAAATTAAACAGAACATAGGGGATGCTCTACTGAACATTTTGAGACAGGGAACGTGTGGTCTGTGAAGCCGGCTAAGTAGGATATATTCCTAAACATGTGGGGGAGAGCCTGGAGACTATTTCATATGGGGTTATCTCTAATCAATTGTGTATGAGACCCCAGTGGACACGGACTTTGAATTGGTTGCCAGGATTGTCGTCGCCTGTGATGTAATTCGCAACACGCATGGGATATTTGAATGGGTGAGGCAGAATCTCGTACGCCGATGTCATGCTTGCATTGGGGTTGGTGGCCGTCATTTTGATCAACTTTTGTTAGGTGCGAAATGGTAGGTTTCCTCGGGTTTGTATACTGTACAGTACAATCATATTATATCTAATTTATTTGAGGTATTTAACATGTACTTTACGAAGAGACTGATTATAATATCAGCACACGACTGTCGTGGTTTTCAAAAATAATTACTGTACAGTACTACCTGTACGTAATTTTACAACTAAATGTAAATAACTTACATGTAATGATTAGCTGTAAATGAACCAGATATCAGTAACAGTTTTAGACATGTTTAGGCCCATAATCTACGTATCTGGCTTTGTACACCACACGTTCCCTGTCTCAAAATGTTCAGTAGATCATCCCTTATGTCCTGTTTAACTAACGCAAGCCTTCATTGAAACACCCTGTATAAAGAGACCTGAATTATTGAATTGTCCATACATTAACAAACAATGAATCTTCTAAGTTTGCCGGTTCTAACTATTGATAAACTATTAATTTCGAGACCAACACAAGAAGTTGTCGACCTCATTTGTCTTGGTGTAAAGTACTCGCCTCAGGACCAGATATTCATGGGTTCAAACCCAGTTAGAGTAGACGAATTTTTCTTGAGCAATAAAAATTCGTAGCACAACTTCCTTCGTAGAGGAAGTAAAGCCATCGGTCCCATGTCAAATGTGGCATGTAAAAGAACCCTGGAAGGTATGTGAAAATAACCTTACCGGCAAGATTGTTAAGTCATTTCCTTCTCGCTCATAGAAATTCTTGTGTGCTGATATACTCAGTCGATTCAGAAAGTGCATGTTAGATAGGATGAATAAATTTTTTAAAAAGCTATAATTTCTTAAACGACGTATTGTTTACATCCTCTCTTTGATTCATAAAAAATGTTAATTTGTCAATGAATTGAAGCCAACATAATTTTTTCCGTGTCATAATTTAATATTGCATCATGATAAAGATATAACCACACCGTTCTTTTACGAACGGATATTTAGAGAACATTTTAGAAAATACAAACTTTTTTCAGATCAATTTTAATATTTTACTAGTGTCATTTCATAAATATTGATTATATCCAACAAAAATGGCTGCTGTAGAGCAAATGACCTGACGTATGAATAATTGAAAGTATATCAATGAAGGATCGTCAAAAGTTTTGTTTTCCTGTATTCTTAACTCAACAACAGGGAAAATTGAATCAATTTGAAAGTTTATTTATTTTAAACTATGTTAAAATATTTTCACGAATTTCAACTCCACTATTTTTACTTTCTCTCTATCTTACAGGTAGAGAAAGTATGGTGATCGTCAAAAAAATCGAACTCGAGATTTTGATGAATTTTGACGTTTCATGACTCCCTGAATCCGAAAAAGTGGTTTTTGAATTTCCGTCTGTCTGTCTGTCTGTCTGTCTGTCTGTCTGTCTGTACCTCCAACTAGAGCCTAAACTATTTTACCGATTGAGCTGAAACTTGATATCTAGGGTTTTCATAGGGTTGCCCCGAGGGGTTTTTGGAATTGGATATCTACCCCTAAAATTAAGGGTAGTTTACTGAAGGGAAAAAAGAGAAAAAGTCGATTTTCTCAAAATCGGCTCTAACGATTTTGATTAAATTTCATTTATGAACATTAATAAATATTCCAAACAAAATGGCTACTCTCAATATTTCGGCAAAATGGCTTTAAGGGCTCCGGTCTGATGCGTAAATTAACATTTTTTATAATAGCTCCGAAACTATTTGAGATATGAAATTACTTAGCATTACAAATATGTATATATATTTATAATACAAATATTTTATTCGAAACATATTTTTATAAAATCAATAATTTTCAATCTATACGCAATTATATATATATTTTTAGCTTTTTGGACATTAAAGCTTAAGTATTGCGATCGTAAAAAAAACTAACCTGAAATGTTGATGGATTTCGACGTCTCATGACCCCCCGAACCCTAAAAAATAGTCTTTGCAATGCCGTCTGTCTGTGTGTCTATTAAAACTTAAAATTAAGGGTAGTTTACTGAAGGGCAAAAAGAGAAAAAGTCGATTTTCTCAAAATCGGCTCTAACGATTTTGATTAAATTTCATTTATGAACATTAATAAATATTCCAAACAAAATGGCTACTCTCAATATTTCGGCAAAATGGCTTTAAGGGCTCCGGTCTGATGCGTAAATTAACATTTTTTATAATAGCTCCGAAACTATTTGAGATATGAAATTACTTAGCATTACAAATATGTATATATATTTATAATACAAATATTTTATTCGAAACATATTTTTATAAAATCAATAATTTTCAATCTATACGCAATTATATATATATTTTTAACTTTTTGGACATTAAAGCTTAAGTATTGCGATCGTAAAAAAAACTAACCTGAAATGTTGATGGATGTCGACGTCTCATGACCCCCCGAACCCTAAAAAATAGTCTTTGCAATGCCGTCTGTCTGTGTGTCTATTAAAACTTAAAATTAAGGGTAGTTTACTGAAGGGCAAAAAGAGAAAAAGTCGATTTTCTCAAAATCGGCTCTAACGATTTTGATTAAATTTCATTTATGAACATTAATAAATATTCCAAACAAAATGGCTACTCTCAATATTTCGGCAAAATGGCTTTAAGGGCTCCGGTCTGATGCGTAAATTAACATTTTTTATAATAGCTCCGAAACTATTTGAGATATGAAATTACTTAGCATTACAAATATGTATATATATTTATAATACAGATATTTTATCCGAAACATATTTTTATAAAATCAATAACTTTCAATCTATACGCAATTATATGAATTTTTTTAACTTTTTGGACATTAAAGTTTAAGTATTGCGACCGTAAAAAAAAACTAACCTGAAATGTTGATGGATGTCGACGTCTCATGACCCCCCGAACCCTAAAAAATAGTCTTTGCAATGCCGTCTGTCTGTGTGTCTATAAAAACTTAAAATTAAGGGTAGTTTACTGAAGGGCGAAAAGAGAAAAATTTGGTTTTCTCAAAATCTGCTCAAACGATTTTGATTAAAATTCGTATCTAGGCGTTGATTAAGATTATAAATAAACTGGCTATTTTCATTTTCCTATGAAAATGATTTTTAGGGTACTTTACAGAAGCGTTAATTTCCGTATCTCCACAACTATTTGAGAAACTAAACAACTTATCATTGCAAAATTGTAGGACTATTAGAAATAAAAAACTTTTATTTGACATATATTTTTATAAAAGCAACAGTTTCTGAGATATTTGCAAATATATTAATACAATTTTGTGAGCTTTAGTTGTAAACATATACTACTTAAGTCTTAACGCAATAATTCTCCAATGCCATAGAGTAATTAAATATAAGTATCTAAAAAAGTATGTTATTTTTCCTTAAATCTCTTAGGAGAAATGTTTGCATAGCAATGATCTATCTCCATTTTAGACTCAATAGTCAATATTTACATTTTTTATTGGTCAAAATGTATAAATGAATAATTAAATATCAATGCGATGACTTGAAGATCTGCAACACCTTATAAAATGTTAAAACTTTAACCAGAAATAGAAATTTTAATACGAAGTGTTGACCCTTGTGGAAGACATTAAACTGTTTGAAATGCTCTTAGGTGGACAAAGATGCGCCTCTTTTCTCATTGATTATATATCATTGTATATTATTTTATGCATGTTCTTATGTGGAGTGGTGATGATACAATGTACATTATTCCGTTCAGAAATCTTACGAGTTTATAGAAAGAGAGAGAAAGTCTCTGCGGTGCGCCGTACCATTTATTTAATTGAGTATACGGAAAACGACATCATAAAGCGACGTTTGATTTGAGCTGTATGAACTATTTAATTTGTGTGCTGTTTGTGTGTGGTGAGATGGGCTCTTAAATACTCGTATATGTAGAAAACCAATAACAAGAAAAATGAGCTAATATCCTTTGTCATACTAATCCAATGGTTCAATTACAGACAAAATTATTTGTACATATATGTAAAAGATAAAAAATAATTTATTTTTGTGATCATATTAAAAGTATTAATAAATTGTTCATGATACCCGATTAATTGTTTTTAACTAAACAAAAGGCTAGAATTTAATTAGATTTAGTACTTGCTAAGTCAGGATTTTTAACTTTTTCTCTACACCTCGGAGAGAGAGTATTATGATCGTAGAAAAAATCTAACTAGATATTTTGATAAATGTCAACGTTTTGTGACCTCCTGAAACAAACCTTGCTGCAAAACCTGTACCTTGGGCTAGAGCTGAAACTATTTTAACGATTGGGCTAAAACTTGGTATCTGGGGTTTTCATAAGGTCCCCCGAGGGATTTTTGAAATTAGATATTTAAACCTAAAACTAGGGATAGTTTACTGAAGACCAAAAAGAGAAAAAAAATCGATTCTCTCAAAATTCACTCAAACGATTTGGATTACATTTTATATCTAGACATTGTTTATCATTTTAAACAAAATACACTATCATTTTCTCATAGAAATAATTTTTTATGGTCCTGTGGGAAATTCTCCAATTTTCCTAATTTCTCCGCAACTATTTGAGATACGAAATAATTTATCATTGAAAAGTTATAGTACCATTAAAGTTAAAATCTTCGATTTTAAATATATATTTTTATAAAACCAATAATTTCTGGGCTACAAGCATATATATATATACTTATATACTTTTTAATTCAGCTCATAAAAATGCATTTGATTCTTATGTTCTTTGGTGGAGAAAGATGTTTCTCTTTTCTCAATATTTATGTAACAGTGTTCTTAGTTTTTAATGGCATTGTAAGTAACAGTGTATATTATCTCACATATGATATTTGGTGTAGTGTTTCTACAACAATGTATTGACTTATTATTTATTATCAAAAATCTTACAAGTTTTTAGTAAATATCTATTTAAAGATAGATGCATCGTACCATTTATTTTTTATTTAAATGTTATAGATAAAGTAGGAACACGAACAAAGTCATCAGTCTCGGCTAGTCAAGATTGTCAGTGATTGGTTGAGATTGTTAATTGAATACAGATGTGGTTTGATTAAAAAATATGTATCACTCTTCCTCCACGCAAATGCTGACAATAATAATTTAATTACAGCCGTTTTCATCCTTAGCCGTTCATAGAAATTCAAGGAGCATGTTGGGTTATATGGCTAGCTTATATAATAAAATATGTATTATACATGATTTCTTATTTTTCCAGATTGTATATAGTATAGTTTGATTACAAAAATGTACGACTTTCATGTAAAAAAATATTTAAAAATGTACAGCGAAATTCTTAAGAATTTGAATACCAATGTTACCCCATGAAAATAAGATTCTAAGAAAACATTCTTTTAAAAAGATACAACTCATATTTTTATCTGCTTCGCATGTCTCGGTTGAGTCTTCATATCTCGTCATTTTATTGTATAAAACACAAAAATATGTTCTAGAACGTAAACAAATTATAAAACGATTTGTAAACCTTATTAATTTACTATAAAAAAACCTTTGATGGATAGTCAAAGTTACATAATATCTCTTTTATCAAAGAAACATGACAGTAAAATAATAGCCAAAGATGCGAAACGGTGAAATATAACATCCATAGTGGCTGCATAGAGAGAGAGAGAGAGAGAGAGAGAGAGGGAGAGAGAAAGAGAGAGAGAGAATTATACACGCTGTCTCGTAATAATTAATAATTAATGATCCGAAACTACCTTATTTTTATTGTTAAAAGTTAGAAATAAGTTTTGGTGTTGATTTATCCTTACTAATAATTTCTCAACCATCGATTTGGACGGATAAAGATTTAAAAATTATAAAACAATTATTTTATATTGAGATCATATTTTTTTTTTTAATAATGTAAATTTTTTTTACGAAATCATGACTTATTTAATCCATGAACTCATAGGCTCATTGATGCACTTAAAAAAGTACGCCACCTATCAATATTTTGAGATAGTTATATTCAGTAAACCTCATTACACCCTATCCCTATCTTGAGATAGTTATATTCAGTAAACCTCATTACACCCTATCCCTATCTTGAGCTAGTTCTATCCAGTCCACCTCATTACACCCTATCCCTATCTTGAGCTAGTTCTATCCAGTCCACCTCATTACACCCTATCCCTATCTTGAGCTAGTTCTATCCAGTCCACCTCATTACACCCTATCCCTATCTTGAGCTAGTTCTATCCAGTCCACCTCATTACACCCTATCCCTATCTTGAGCTAGTTCTATCCAGTCCACCTCATTACACCCTATCCCTATCTTGAGCTAGTTCTATCCAGTCCACCTCATTACACCCTATCCCTATCTTGAGCTAGTTCTATCCAGTCCACCTCATTACACCCTATCCCTATCTTGAGCTAGTTCTATCCAGTCCACCTCATTACACCCTATCCCTATCTTGAGCTAGTTCTATCCAGTCCACCTCATTACACCCTATCCCTATCTTGAGCTAGTTCTATCCAGTCCACCTCATTACACCCTATCCCTATCTTGAGCTAGTTCTATCCAGTCCACCTCATTACACCCTATCCCTATCTTGAGCTAGTTCTATCCAGTCCACCTCATTACACCCTATCCCTATCTTGAGCTAGTTATATTCAGTAAACCTCATTACACCCTATCCCTATCTTGAGCTAGTTATATTCAGTAAACCTCATCACGCCCTATCCCTATCTTGAGCTAGTTATATCCAGTCCACCTTTCTACACCCTATCTCTTGCACCTAAATCTTTCAAATGGTCTCCTCTCGTTGGGATTGCCAGTTATTACCCTGAACACGGTTCTAGAATCTCCCATTTTGGGCCATGTCCCCCCAATCGTAATCTATGAGCCTTGATTATCCTACCTTGTGGTATTTAGTAAAAGGAAATATAAATAAATACCAAAATTAATATGCCAATAAAAATATAGGTCTGTCAACAATAGTCAATGTGTTCCACTTAAATAGTCGAACGGTCTCGTTTCTCATTCGAGTAATAAACTGGACTGCGGATAATTAGGTGATCAGGTGTACACTAACTAGTCGGGTGTACTGAGGGTGTTTATTCTTAAATGTATATCCATTCTCCTATCTAACAAATCTAGGTACACTTCCTGTAAATCCAACTTTCCTTATCTCTTGACCCTTTAATGTAACTAGTACATACGGGCAATGTGACGCTGTGATGAGAATCAATATGTAACGGAATTTAATCGTAAGCCAATGAAGTTTGGGGAAGAACTAATACTTAACAACCCGCTTCGGTGGCCGCGTGGTCTAACGCGCTAATCTCGAACTATACCGACAGACTGCCGAAGACGGGGACATCGAGGTTCAAATTCCGGACGGGTGAACTGAGGTGGTTTTTTCTAAATGGTTTGCTACTCTCCCTCCACGCAAATGCGGGTGCACCTCCCTTAAATATAGCCTTCCTAATGGAACACCGGGTAGGGAGAAACGTGGGTACCTGGTTTGGCCCACCTACATGGTTTTACCCAATCCTATGTACTGTATATATAATATATATATATATAGGGTGTTCGGAAACTCATAGCCCAAACTGCACATATAGCTTATTTGAACCAAAAGTAATACAAAGTCCCTTTACACTTGCATCAGAAAACTATGCTGATACTATTAAATTGTGTTCAAAGTTTCGATGTATAGAACCGGGAGAGCAAAGTTGTGCAAACATGCGTGTACAACAGGTTGCGTAGGAATTAGGTGGGTGGCACTGCGTATAAAATAATGGCAAGCGCTTTTTGTGATGTAGTGTGTAGGAATGTTAATGATGACCTTCAGAATGTACTCGCATTTATAGATGGACTGGTGTGTTGTTTACTATTCACTGTGGTATCTTCTGCTGCTGTGCTCCAAGATGTGAAGGCGTGCAATGCAATGCGCCTTACTCCTATGCAACCTGTTGTACACGCGTGTTTGCACAGCTTTGCTCTCCCGGTGCTGTACGCTGAAACTTTGGACACAATTTAATGGTATTAACACAGTTTTACTTATGTGAGTGTATAGGGATTTTGTATTACTTTTGGTTCAAACAAGATATATGTGCAGTTTGGGCTATGAGTTTCCGAGCACCCTGTACATATATATAAAGCAGCAGTGGGTAACTTTTTGACGCCCGATCGATTTACAAACTCACTAAAGGTCCCGAGATAGCCCATCGTTTCTACAACAATACTCTTGTTTTTTTATTTGGTAGCAGCAGAAGTATCCGGGTAACCACGGGCGACGCTTTTCTTTGATTAAAACAGACAGAAAAAAATCTTTATTTTATTTATTTCAACCCAGTTTTTAATAAACTTTAAGAAATTAGTCAGAATATAAAATTTCTGCTTCAAGTTGCACATGTTGTTGCACAGAGGCTACTAATATTTTAAATGTCCGCCCTCTGTGTACGATAGACATCTCGCGATGCTCATGACAGACAGACAGACAGACTCTTCATATTGTTAAAATGTGTATACATCTCACTGCCTCTGTGGTCAATTGGCCTGAGTTCCTGGCTGCAGATCCAGAGGTCCCGTGTTTGATCCTCGATGATTCCAAAATGTATGTAAAGAAGTGGGTCTAGAATGGGGTCAAACTCAGCCTCATGATGAGAAATGGGGAGATACTTAAATAAATAAGTAGCAGCTCTAGTTTAGAAAACTGATATTAACGACCGGAGAGCTCAATGTGTTGACAGCACGACTCTCACTAGCCGCAAATGTTGGTACTATCTTCGCTAACGGTGGCGGCTGCTCTGTCGATTTATCTCGCTTGTGGGCTCACGCAATGTTTGTATTATCTTATATATGCTACCGTCGAACCTGATTCTAGGATAAACTAGATCGGACTAGGCCAAATTGATACATACTAAAAGTCTCAGGATGAACTAGCTTAGCCTAGTCTAATTTATTTAATCCTGAAATTTTGACCTAACTCATATTCTTAACTAGTATGGCTTACAATTTTACAAGGTCAAACCAGGCTTAGGTTAGGTTAGGTTAGGTTAGGTTAGATTAGCTGACAACATTTGACCGTGAACTGTGCATGATGAAACAAGTTCAAGGTCGATTCATAGTATGGGTTAAGAAGGATGAAAACTATTACTTCCTAAAAACATTAGGCTATATCGGTCTATCCTACAAGTGGCATGTAACAACTTGGCCTAGTCCGATCTAGTTTTTTCTGGAATCGGGTTTGTACTGTAACATATATATTCCTTTAATTCAATATTCTTTCAAATACTTATATTTACCCTTAAATAATTAATATATTACAAATAAAATGTTCTTTTTTATATAAAACTATTTAAATTTTATATAACATTACTGCTTATGACAGATAAAGGTAATTTTGCTCAAACTCAAATACTATTCGAACGTTTATAAAGGTCAAAGATCGCCTTTTAATTACGATGTAGTTTTTTTTAACACCATCTACCGAAAATTGCCACGAGATCAACCAATTGTCAACCCCTGTTCTAAAGTATAATTGTGACGGTTAAAACTGAAGGAATTGGGTAGGATCGAATTTTCTAAAATAAACTTTCACATTCATTATCCTAAAGTGTTTTTACAATAAAACTATTTAAATACTCTACTGCGATGGTGTTGGATAGTAATATTCCAGAGAAGTGCAAAGGAAATTGGTTGTTTTATTACTTTCAACCGTCCTTAGGTTTGTGTTTGTTCATTCATTTGCGAGTTATATAAAGTCATCCCGAACTCAATTTATTTCGTCACGTTCGTTCCCCGTTGAATATCTAGAGAACTTGATTTCATTTTAGACGAGTTTCCTCTCCATCCTTTGCATAATAAGTGATGTTTTAAAACTGTTCGGTGCCTTAACGCCATCAACTTGAGAACATAAAAGAAAATTTGGAATACATTTCTAAATAGACTTGTTCAAGAAATAGCTACCCCCGTTTGATTATGTTTTAAGCATCCCCACATCTTTGGGAGTAGTTACTTAAGATTCAGATTCATGGCCGATTAATCGAGTTTGATAGATACACGGCTAATTTTGAACCAGAAATCGTAACGAATTTTGAGGTTTTCTGCGTTCTTTACTCAACAACACAGACAATAGAATATGTTTCAATGAAACATTTTTTCCTAGAGATAGGAAGATAAAATCATCGATTCCTTAAATCCTTGAAACCTCTATTTCTTGAATCCTTGATTTCTTAAATTCTAGATTCCTTAAATCCCCGATTAATTGAATCCTCGAATCCTTGAGTTCTCGATTCCTTGAATCCTCAATTCCTTAAATCCCTGAATCTTTGAATTCTCGAGTCCTTGAATCCTTTATTCCTAGAATCTTTGATTTTTAAATCCCTTATTCCTTAAATCCTTGATTCTTTGAATCCTCGATATCTTGAAACCTCTTTTCGTTGAATCCTTGCGTACTTGAATTCTCGATTCTTTTAATCCTCAATTACTTGGATGCTTGATTACTTGAATTCTCAATTCCTTGAATCCTCAATTATTGTATGCTTGATTACTTCAATTATCGATTCCTTGAATTCTCAATTACTTGAATCCTCAATTCCTTAAATCCCCGATTCCCTCAATTCTCGATTCCTTTAGTATTTTATTCTTTAAATTCTCGATTCCTTGAATCCTTGATTTCTTGAAATCTCTATTCATTGAATCCTTTATTTCTCAAATTTTAGATTCTTTAAATCTTCGATTCCTTCAATCCTTAATTCCTTAAATCCTTGATTCCTTGAATCTTAGCTTAACATACATGATAAACCCAATATAATTTGTCAATGGCATCTACTCCTAAACCACTTTTTCTTTAAGAATATAATTTTAAATATTTTACCCTTAACTTGAACTGTACATTTTTAAAGATTTGATAATCCGAGTTTGTATTCGAGATTCGAAAAAAAAATTAAGATTTGAATAAAGAAAGAAAAAATTTGACCTAGCATTAGTTTTTTCATTTTAAAATAATATATTTCCAATTAGGTTGTATTTTTTTAAAATAGTAAAACTCATTCACATTTTTCTCATTTCCATTATTTTCTAAATGTATCGCCTGCTTAGTTTAAGTAGGGGGCGAATTGGGCTCTTAACAATGCTGCCTTTCAACCACCTAGGATTATCAAACACTTATGTTTAATTAGTAAAAAGAAAGCGTATACCCCAAACGAGGATTAGGACGCGGTACTAAATAAATAAAAAAATAATAGAATGAGTGTCAAACAATTATTCTAAAAAATATCAAATTGGTGTCAATACAGGCTTTCTAAGAATTAGAATGGGTATCGATAAGTGTTCTTACAGAAATCAAATTGGTTATATAATCATTTTTGCTGAAAAAGTCAAATATTAGTACACGTTGTTTGATTTAAAAATAAGTGAGGGGGCTGTTAGTAAAGTTGCTAAAAAAGACAATTTGGTGTTTAAATATATGGGTTTAAGAAGACAAATGGTTGTCGATGTATGTTTGTTTGAAAAAGGTTCATTACATGATTGCCAAAAATATTGAATGGGCTTTGTTTTATGTTTGTTAGAAAATTCAAACTGGTGTCTAAACATGTTCATAAAAAATCAATTAAGTGTCCCCCCGCTTCAGTGTTCAAATGGTCTAAGGCGTCACACTTGTGTTAAACTGGTGTGCTAGCGACGGGGAGGACGGGGTTCGAATACCGATTGTATCTTTCCTCAATGGCTTACAACTCTCCTTCAATGAGAATGTGGGTAAATGTGGGTAAATTACCTCCAAAATGCTCCCTACCTCATCTCTACCCCATTAGAGTAATTTAATGTATATGTGTATAACCCGAAAAGGTAGTACGCGCTGATCAAATAAAATTAAGTGTAAAATATATATTTGTTTAAATGTCAAATACAAACGCATGTGTAAAGTTAGATCAAATACATGCTTTACACTTGTTTTGCAATGAAAGAATTTATCAGATATTCACTTGAGTACGGAAAATTAAAATAAATATTACAACCAATTTAAAAGTGTCTCTGAAAAGCAATTTAAAAATTTTTTGTTTGCTCCATTATCGACTGAAATAAAGTACACTTTTGAAATTTAGGAATTTTTAATTACTTTTCAAAATACGTTTTTAAAACTAAAATTACTTACATGAACTTATAGAATAAGTTATGGTGGTAAACATAAGATAATATATTACGCTCACGACAGGACACTCTTAAACATTTCAATCGTTAGAACAATGTTTCCAACATATCGGCTTATTTGTCATCTTGTTACTAGAACGGCAGAATGGTGTTGAATTTGCTCACTTGATGATAGAAACATGAAATTTAGAATGTAGTAAGGACATGTCATAGTGACACATTTTAGGTATCGGGTCATCGCCGTTTTGCCTCCTGGCAACAATGGCAGCCATTTTTCAAAATGGCCAACCGTAAATGAATATCTTTAGATATCTTTGCCTGTAATCCAATCACAATCCTGATTTTTGTGTTTAAACATGCTTATTAGAATAAGGAAGTACATGAACTTTAATTTGAAATCTAGTATATTTGGAGGGAGTTTTAAAATTTACACGAATCTGCCCAACTAGGGTTTTTTTGTTTAGATAATTATTAATAAGAAATAGTGTGTTTACAAATAGAACGCAGTGATTAAGTCTTATTTTGTCGAGTTACTTGATTAGTAATAAACTTTATGTTTCTGTGCTGCTTAAATATGGATGGTAGCAAATAAAAGACAATGTCCAAATTTTACAGAATTGCAAATTCTCAGCAAACAAGCACATCACTTGCAACTGCTGGTGCTTGACTTAAAGTAATTCAGCCTAAACATTAATTTGCCCCAAATTAGTTTAATTTAAAGTTATTTAGCTGAAAATTAACATTACATTAACACATTTGGCCTAAAAAATAACCTCTTGGAAACTTGTTAGCCTAAAGTTAATTAGCCTGATAATTAACTTTACAAATAGTCAGTTGATCTAACGTGATTTAATCTAAAAATTAACTTCACATACATTCATTTAGCCTAAGTTAATCTAGCCTAAGATCATTTAGCCTAAAAATTAACCTCACAAAAAGTCTGTTAGCTTAAAAATTAACGCTACAAAAGTCAATTAGCTTAGGTTCATTTAGCATGAAAATTAAATTCACAGAAAGTCCATAGTACTAAGGGATCTATCCTAGAATTTAACTTCACAGAAAGTTGATTAGCCTAAAAACTAACGTCATAAAAAGCCACTTGGTCTAAATTAACCTAGCCTTTATATTAACTTTACAAATATTCATTTGGCCTAAGTAAATTAACATAAAATTTTAAATGACAAAAACTCAGCCTTAGGTAATTTGGCATAATTTATAATTTCACATGAAGTCAGTTGGTCTGTTAAATTTATATACATTTAAAGGCTGGTCTTAAGGTGCGGCATAGGGGGGTGCAAATATTTTTACAGTTTTTGTAGAATTGAATTTTTTTGGCAAAGATAAATCAAATATTTCTCCAGTAGCAACATAGAGTCTAGTTTCCTGCACATGTTAATACCAACAGATCTTGAATAGCTGTCAAGGGTGTCCTGAAATTTTGTCAACACTTTTTAAATAAAGAGAAAAAGTTATGACAAGATTCCATGACACCCTTGACAGATATTCAAGATATGTTGATATTAGCATGTGCAAAAAACTAAACTCTATGTTGATACTTGAGAAATGTTTGATCTATTTTGGCCACAAAAAAATAATGCTATAAAAATTGTAAAATAACTCGTGCTCCCTTCTGCCGCACCTTAAGTCAATGCATGTGCGGAGATGACCCCAGCTGTGAACATTTCAATTTATGCTGAGCGACTGTGAAACTCCCAGGCCAGAGAATGTTGGGTGTGGTCTAGGAAACAAGAGAGAGGGAGACAGTTTCAGAAACGTCTGGTCTAATCGAATATGTCACTTCTGAGCGGTGGAAGATGTTCATAAAACTGTTAGAACATCACCTGAAATCTTTTATCAGCAAATCGTTTGTAACAGCATCGTTCAGTCGATAAACGCGTTGACTAAAACTGAAGGCTGTTTAAAATGTAGTTTTCATTTTAATGACGGGTTCATGCCAAATTTCAAATGATTTATTAATAATTATACATCCACCCTATTGCACTAGCAACTTGAAAGGCCATAACGGCACTTACAAATGTACGCCACCTATCTCTATCTTGATCTAATTCTATTCAAAAAACTTCACTACACCATATCTGGAGCTAGTTCTATACAGTCCACTTCATTACACCATATCTCTATTTAGAATTAGTTCTATTATTACACCCTATATCTATTTAGAGCTAGTTCTATTGAGTCCACATCATTACACCATATCCCTATCTTGAGCTAATTCTATCCAGTCCACTTCATTGCACCATATCTCTATCTAGAGCTAGTTCTATTATTACACCCTATATCTATTTAGAGCTAGTTCAATCCACTCCACCTCATGACGCCCTATCTCCATCTAGAGCTTGTTCTATCCAGTCCACTTCAATATACCCTATATATATATATATAGAGCTAGTTCTATTGAGTCCACCTAATTACACCTTATATCTATATAGCTCTAACTATATTCAGTTTACTTTATCACACCCTATCACTATTTTGAACTAGTTCTATTAAGCTCCCTTCATTACAGCCTATACCTATTTTGAGCTAATTAGTCCCAGTCCACCTCATTATAACTTATCCATATCGTGAACTAGCTATATCCAGCTCACCTTATTATGCCTTATACCGATCTTGATCTAGTTATAACATCTACAGCTCATTACGCCTTATTTATTTCAGATCCATTAAAATGTCATTCTCTCATCTGCCTCTAGGTCTATACATCAGTCTTATCATTATATTTGCCAGTCAATACCTTGAATATAGATCTAGTTTCTTCCATTCACGCTGCATTTCCTAACCATCGTAATCTTCGACCTTCGATGTTTGACCACCCAAACAATGTTTGGTGATAAGTACAGGCCATACAACTCATTATTATATCTAAAGTTATTAATAATATAAACTTTTAAATTCTATTTCTTTAAACCTATTCCTCAAAAGGTTAATTTATTCAGCTTTCTATGGCGTATTACAAGAAAGATTTAAGTAAATTGCTATAAACGTAGATCTAGATTTCCTAAAACTAATCAATTAAATTGTTACTAGTGTCACCGCCCTAACTTTCAGATATGGGCCTATGGTTGTCAGAATGTGTTGTGGCCGAGGATATGGGGGTGAAAGTATATCTGATAGTGTGGGTTCCTAATTGACGTTCGGCTTGGGTTTTTGTGGTTTTTATTTGTACTACTACGTCTATTACAAAACGTGATATTGGTAGAAAATATTAGAATATATGGAAACACTAAATAGATTTACTCAGAAGCTCGTGACAGAACGAAGTATTGCAAGGAATAACCAATGGCCTGGCTGACCTATATGTGATCCTACATGGTATATGAACCTTGGTACCCTGAGCTCAATGGTAGCCCTCCAATAAATGTACTGATGATCCGGCATCCTAGCCCGCACAACACTAAAAACGGGCAGAGTGATCCCCCCTAGACTCAATGGTGATTAGTCAGCCCTGTTAGCCTGGATATACTACTTTTTATACTGGATTCTAGCCTGATTTTCCGTGAGAAATGCTTACACTTTGTTTATGCTGTCAGCGCATATGTTCTATTTGTTTACTTGTTAATCACAACAACTTGAATACTCGTTTTTTTCGTTCACAATCCAGAGAACAACAATATTAAACAAACCCGCCTCTCAATTTAGGCCGTGTGAATACATTAGTGTCTTAAAAGAATGTTATAAGATAATTGAAGAGTGGTATAGTGTTTTAAAAGCTTCAGAACTGCCATTTCTATTTTTTTTTAAATACAGCAGGAAATTTAACTCTTATTTGGATAGGCAGCATCCTTAAGAATGCACTTAAAATGATAATCATAATTTTTTTATTTAGATTTTTTATATTGATTTGAAACAATTTGGCAATGAATATCTGTCTAATATTAAATTCATAATAACCTAATTATGAACTATGATTTGTATTCCCTGTAATGCCGTAAACTTAGTATTTCTTGCTAAGCTTATGATCTTTGTAATCTGGAAGCTTGAGAATCGTGGCAGGGGACTGTAACCTGAGCATTTAGGATCATCAGGGACATGGGTCCACATAGCCTATGCTTAAGGTGGGAGTTTAGGGAATACGAGAAAAGCCAGTGTTTTTGCAACTTTATATCAAAACTTCTGTTTGGCCCAAATAATTAGAATATTAATAGAATAGAAACATGAGAGTTTAATTTTCTTCATATGGTATCCTCGACTCTTCTTGAATGTTGGTCAAAGGTGTCCTGGATAATAATAACAACTTTTTCTCTTCATTTAAAAGGTTTATCATCTAATGCCACTATGCTCATGACAAATTAAACAATTGTTATCACCATGTGAAGAAAATTAAACTTTATGTTTCTACTGAAGAAATGCTCTACTTATTCTTGCCAAAAAATATTTCTTATAAAAACTGCAAGAACACTGACCTTTTCTTTCGTATCTTACACTCCCACCTTAAAGCTAACTGTATCATATCTGTTTGAGAACCACTTTCGGCAGTTTTAGCCTCTCTTGAGAGCAATGTGAACCTCGTCCTCATTGGCCAGTGGACAGGAGGAACGTCCGTACCCTCGTCCTCATTGGCCAGTGGACAGAAGGAACGTCCGTACCCTCGTCCTCATTGGTCAGTGGACAGGAGGAACGTCCGTACCCTCGTCCTCATTGGTCAGTGGACAGGAGGAACGTCCGTACCCTCGTCCTCATTGGTCAGTGGACAGAAGGAACGTCCGTACCCTCGTCCTCATTGGTCAGTGGACAGAAGGAACGTCCGTACCCTCGTCCTCATTGGTCAGTGGACAGAAAGTAACGTCCGTGAAGTTGCCCCCCAATTTAAAAAATTAATGTTTTTAAGATTACAATTTTTCGTTATTCGTTCATACCATATTTCTTCGTAAAAAAAAGAAGAACAAATGATTGCAATCATAAAAACACGATTTTTTCAAAATGTGTGTGGTGATGGGCGGGGGGAGAGCAGCTCCATGGACGTACAGAAGGAAGACGTGGGTTATAGGTTGATGACTGGGTGAGAAGGTCAGACTCTCTTTGCGTCTCTGTCTGAAATCCTCGTGATGAGTGATTGCAACTTGCCGAGAACTATACACCCGATAACATTCCTGACCAACTAAGGGTGCTATGGAGAAAATCTTCATCTTCGTTCTCTCTAAGTTGACTGTTGCCATTTCTCCTTGCTCTCAGGTATGTCTGAAGGTGGTGTGCTAGGATAGGAAGGAACTACTGGCAACTTCGACTAACCAGCGTTCTGAAATTTGTCTTATATATTAGGGGAGTTTGACCACACAAAAACGAGAAACTAACAAGGGTGTTATACCAGCTGTACGCCCAGTAGTAATCATGCAGTTCCCTTGGCGATGGTATCCAGTTTTAGGAGCCCGAGGATGCAAAACAAAGAACACGTAAGGTTTTGTTTTCTAGACCCAACCTCAGACACTTTCAACCTTCAACGGAAACATTCATCTTACTCTCAACATAAACTATTCCTCCAATTTGAATTAACTACTAACTAAAATAAGCCTTACATATAAACTCTAATCAGAGTGAATTCATTCCCTCGTTATGATCATCCCTGATCCCTTGATCATCAAGCCATCCTTACAAATAGTAGGGGGTGAAAAAAAAGCAGATGTCACAATCTGAATCTTTGATATAATATTATATTAAAAAAATTAAATATATATCTTTTAAACGTGATTCAAATTATTTCTTTCATGTTTGATTTAAATAATGTTATTCATCCATGGAGTGAGCTTGAAAACGAGCTATACCAACCAAGCTGCAGTAATTTTTTTAATTAATTACATACAAAATCTAAACGTAAATATTTTGTAACATCAATAGCCGCTTAGAAATCTTTCCCTTTGATAATATGCATGTATTGGTTGGATAGTCAGTGTTCGTTCAATCGTAGGCAGCAAGTCGTAGTAGTAGACATCGTAGGCAAATATTAATAATATTAGTTTTTTCTGTCATCATTTTCCTTGCCTTTCTAATCTTCAGTTTATTCCTAGAAGTAATCCACAGGTTTACTAAACAGGTGTTTGTCAAAACAGTGCTTTGATCAAAACCATCAAGTGTTTAGAATGAAGTTAGAGTATGAAGTTTAAAAAAGTACCTGATTAGTTATGCGTTTTATTGAAAACGTTGTAGTCTAATAACTGTGGTTTTCTAGAGAATTTTTAAAACAATTTTCTTTGGGCCAAGGCTAGGCTTACTTTTTATATTTCTAATGTTAATGACTGGTTTAAAAAATGCTAAGCCCAAGACTACAATTACTATTCAAAAAACTTTCGTAATAGCTTATAGAGGTTTATATAGTTTGAAAATTGTCTTGCCTCCAGTGGTTGGGGGTATGCCCCTCAAACCCCAGAAGTTTCAGGTGTAGGGGTTGGGTAAATCATAAATCTACACCCCTGTGTGCAAGAGAGTAGATACCTTTTTGAACTGCATCTTGTTTCAAAAAAACATAAATGCAACATAAACAAGCTTCACAAATTTGTAAGAAAACAAAAATGAATTAGAAACGAGCAGATTATGAGATTAACAAATTTGCAAGAAAACAAAATTGAATTAGAAACGAGCAGATTATGAGATTAACAAGCTTACAAGAAAACAAAATTGAATTAGAAACGAGCAGATTATGAGATTAACAAGCTTGCAAGAAAACAAAATTGAATTAGAAACGAGCATATTATGAGATTCACAAGCTTGCAAGAAAACAAAATTGAATTAGAAACGAGCATATTATGAGTTTCACAAGCTTGCAAGAAAACAAAATTGAATTAGAAACGAGCATATTATGAGATTCGCAAGCTTGCAAGAAAACAAAATTGAATTAGAAACGAGCATATTATGAGATTAACAAGTTTGCAAGAAAACAAAATTGAATTAGAAGCAAGTAGATTATGAGATTAACAAATTTGTAAGAAAACAAAATTGAATTAGAAACGAGCAGATTATGAGATTCGCAAGCTTGCAAGAAAACAAGATTGAATTAGAAACGAGCATACTACGGTTTTCACTAGTTTTGTAATAAAATATAAGTACAGGGAATCGAACAATTCTTTAGTTGCACTATCGATAGGAAAACGCGAACCAACCTAGATGAAGTGTCAATTGTCGGCACGCCCTTTAAACTTCAAAGAATACTGGAAGTTATTCTTGGCAGTTCTTGAAACCCTTTTCACGTCTCGGTGCTTAAAGCTGTGCCACTTATCCCAGATAAAGTTTAAGTACATTTTTATAGCCTATATGTAAAGCTTATTTATGATGTCAGTTAAACTTTTTTTAATATACAAGCAGCATGAGTCGAATATTTAATAAAGTCATGATACCTATCAGATCAGATTCTCGTATGTTTGATTTAGTTTGATTAATTATATACCACTTAGCACGTCTTAATCATGTGTTTATATAATCAAAGATATTTAATTTTTAAGTCCAACACCTTAGCTCATTCGGTAGCCTGTCCACCTACTGATTTAAGGGTCTAGGGTTCGACTCCCGGCATGTCCTAAAATGTATCATTGATGAAAATATTAGTTTACTCTTTCACATTGATAAATTAACAGCTGGGGACTGGATGTTGTGCTTGTCTTAGTCTTAAGTTAGATTATAAGACATGAAGCCATGACAGGCCTATCAAGCCGGTAGTGGAAAATATATAGCTTGAATAAAAAACTGACCACAGGCTGGAAACAGCAGTGGATGTAAAGTAAATTATTTATTTTATAAATTTTTGTTATTTAAAAATAAAAATTAAATGTTTAAAAAGTTTTGGGTAGAAAATAAATGTATCTACAGTTTTGTTTCTGTAACAAAGAAAATTAATAAAAAAAAAGCTTGTGAACCCGCTTCGGTGACCCCATGGTCTAAGGTGCTATTCTTGAAGAAGATTAGACTACCGATGACACTAAGATTGAGGTTTTAATCTCAGTCGGGTGTACCAAGAGATGTTTTTACTAAATGGTTTCCCACTCTCCTTCCACCCAAATTCAAGTACAATTCCTCTAAAGATAGCCTTCTTTATCCCTGACATCATTAGCGTAATTAGTACATAAGCGTATAGCAATCACGAATAGTAAGATGCGGTGCTAAAAAACACTTGTTATCCTAATCATTTTTTGAATATCAGACAACTTATTCTCTTTGATTTAATGGCTGTAATTAATAACTTTAATATTAACTTAACGGCTTGGTCAAATGGGTAGGATGAAGAGGATGGTTCAGAGGAAAGGTACGCCCATAATCGTGGAACGAGATTGGAAAAGCAAAGATTATAAATTTTACGTGGAAAACCACAAAATTTACTGTACATCCAGCTAAGACTCGAACCTTAACAACGTCATCTCCATTAGTCCACCATTCTATTGCAAGAATTATGGCCTAGACCCACGTGACAACCCACAATAGCACAATTTCAAAATAATACAATTATTTTAAATTTGTTGTAGATGTGCTATAAAGTAAATATTTTGAAAGTATATTGTTACTAAAAAATTCAAACTGTATATTGTTTGAAATGTCTCATTATAAAATATTGTCAGCTCATCACCCCAGACGTCATGTTGTTTAGTCATCCCTTTGGATACCAAATTGATTTAATCATTCCTTTGAGCACGATATTGTTTTATCATCCATCTGGATGTCATTTTATTAGATAATCCCTCCCTGCACCATATCTCCCTATGCCATATTATCAGATCATCCCTCCATACGCCATATCATATCTCCCTATGCCATATTATCAGATCATCCCTCCATACGCCATATCATAACTTCCTATGCCATATCATACCTCTCTATGCCATATCATACCTTCCTATGTAATATTATTTATTCATGACTCCATATACCATATTCTTAGATCATCCCTCCATACGACATATCATACCTTCCTACGTCATATTATTAGATAATCCCTCCATACACCATATCATACCTTCCTACGTCATATTATTAGATCATCCCTCCATACACCATATCATACCTTCCTACGTCATATTATTAGATCATCCCTCCATACACCATATCATACCTTCCTACGTCATATTATTAGATCATCCCTCCATACACCATATCATACCTTCCTATGTCATATTATTAGATCATCCCTCCATACGCCATATCATACCTTTCTATGTCATATTATTAGATCATCCCTCCATACGACATATCATACCTTCCTACGTCATATTATTAGATCATCCCTCCATACACCATATCATACCTTCCTA
>CABFWB010004151.1:30309-50462 GCA_902151455.1 Timema bartmani
GCCATATTATTTGATCATACCTCCATACGCCATATTATTTGATCATACCTCTCTATGCCATATTGTTTGATCATACCTCCATATGCCATATTGTTTGATCATACCTCCATATGCCATATTATTTGATCATACCTCTCTATGCCATAATATTTTATCATAATAAGATGGGCCCATAGAGAATGTCAGTGTACAAAAATTGTCACGATCCTCTCCCCTCCCTTAAGTCCCAGCAAATCGGTCCATGGTAGTACATTATCGGATAAAGAGAGTCTCAACTCTATAGGGAAATTACTATGCTGTGTGAAATAGTATCAATTCTTAACTTTCACGTCAATTAAAAAACAGAGTCTCCAGAGTATGAGCCGCGTCAGAAGACATGCGTACTAAACGACAGTTTCATCTTGTTTGGTTGGCCAATGTCAGGGAGGTTTTGGTTTGAATCCCGTTCGGGTTTACTGAGATGTTACTTTCATCCCTCCTTTGTAGGATTATTTTTTTTCTGAATCCTAACCTCACCGTTCCTGCCCTATTGTGTAACTATACAGATTTACTACACAAAATATTTGTATTTAACAGCAATTAATGCACACATTAATATGTAAGCCAGCTAAGGCCTCATACTCATATTTTCTGGTTTGCTGCTTATAGGGAGACTTTGTATAAATTCCTGGCTTATTTTAAATAGTTTCCCACTCAACCTCTACGCAAATTTGCGTGTTTTTCCTTTAAATTTTACCCACCTCATCTATGAAACAATGAATTTGTTGATGAAATTTTATTTTAGACCCACATCTTACAGAAGCAATTTTTTTTATTCAAAAATAATATTACTTTCTCTCAACCCTTCGGAGAAAGATGTATTGTGATAGTTTAAAAAAATTGAACTCAAGTTATGGATAAATAATGTCGATGTTTCATAGCCCCCTGAAACCGAGAAAGTTGTTTTCGCAATATCGTCTGTTTGTATGTATCTGGACCTTGAACATAAACCATTTTACTGGTCAGGATAAAACTGGGTATTTAGGGTATTCATAAGGCTCTTCCAAGGTTTTATTGGAAATTGATATCTAAAATTAAAATTAAGGGTAGCTTCATGTTAGGCATAAATAAAATAAATTGATTTCCTCCCAAATCCACTGTAAAATGATTGGCCCTTCTCATTTGTCGTGGAAATACACAGCCATGGGAACAAACGGCTATCTTCAAGAATTTTTATTGTTTTGCAATTTTCTTTTCGGAAACTGTTTGTTCAATAACAGAAGCATGTTTATTAAGTTATACATCTTATATACACACCTCCTCTATAATTTAAACAGTGATCAAATATTGATAAAATGACATTTTTCAATAGAAAACTACCGACTGAATAACAATAAATAATAAAATGTAACAATTAATAAACATCGATACATTATCTTAGAAGAGGTGTTGAAAATATTAACTTAAAAATTTCACTAGTTCTCGAGAAAACTGATATTTCCAAATGTATGATTTTTCCGCAAGACCTGTCCTGTAACTAGCGCCATCTACGGTTTCCGTGATCCATCTGTTCTTGTTGGCGCGGAAGGATACTTTGGTTGGTTGTGAAGCCACGCCATAACTTTCACCCTCCCACCCACCATCCCACAAAATAGATTTTAGACTTGCTTTTTACAGGGCCAAGGGACTTAACGATTTTGATTAAATTTTTTATACAGGTATAACAAACAAGATGGAAAACCTCATTTTCCTATTAAAATGACTAAGTGTACTTTAGAAAAGCATATATTTCTAATTTTGATCATAGTTCCGCCAATATTTAGGTTAATAACTAACTTATCACTGTATAGTTGTTGTAATATTCAATATTTAAATATTTATATGAAATATATTTTTATAAAACCTGCAATTTTTTTATAAGCAAATATATATGTTGTATGGAAGTCTTTGACAGTTGAAATCGATTGTTGTGCTCCTTGGTGTAGTAGTTTCTGTAAATGTGTAGGCCTATATTATTTCCTTTATAATCTTTGATGGAGTATTTACTAAATAATCTATATTATTTCGTTTCTCAAATCTTTGAGTTTTATTGTTGTTGTAAATGTCTCTATATTAAGTTGAAATAAATAGAGTCGGTGTGGTACACCCAAATATTTACTAAATAATTTCGAGAATAATCAACTAAATTCTGGATGTGACTTAGCCCACTGTTCTAGACGATGTTTCCAAAATATTCCACACACTCAAGTCTTGAAATATGAGGAAAACTCGTCCTAAGAAGAGTTCACTTAGTTCAAATTCCTTATGTACTCAATTCTATGGTAGAATTGTTTCGGGACGTTACAGTAAAAACAATTGCCTCTTTTTTTTAAAAAACACCTGGGATCAAAAGAAGACGCCGTTAGATTAGTTGGCAACGAAGGGAGTAAAGGACCTCATTTGGCAAACAGCCAGCTTGTTTCTTTTTTACAGCAGGCCATTCATTCGTCAGGAATACTATACGGCTCCTAAAAAAAAAGATCGAAATTTATAGTCATGAAGCAATGTGGCATAAATTTTTAATTTTTAAATTATCTCTAGAAGAGTGATAACGTAATATTACTTTGGGATGTGGTTTCTAAAGAAATTATCGATACGTTACTGATAGAATATAAATATAATATAATTATAGAATAGAAAGAAAGTTATCAATATGTAACTCATTTATAGCATCGAAATAAAAGTATAAAAACATATTTCATTTATAGAATAAAAAGAAATGTTCAAAATTTAACTCATTTTTAGGATAAAAATAAATGTATCAATATGTAACTCACAGCTTAGAAAGAAAAGTATAATTATATAAATTATATATATATACATATATATAAGAAATAAATGTATAAGTATGTAACATATTAATAATATAGAAATAAACGTATAAAAATATATTTCATTCATAGAATAAAAATAAATGTATCAATATATAACTCATTTATAGCATTGAAATAAAAGTTTAAAAACATATTTCATTTATAGAATTAAAAAGAAATCTTTCAATACGTAACTCATTTATAGCATCGAAATAAAAGTATAAAACATATTACATTTATAGAATATTAATAAATGTATCCATAGGTAACAATTCATACCATAGATAAAAATATATCAATACATAAGTCATTTATAACATAGATATAAAATTATCAATACCTAACTTAATTATAGAATAGAAAGAAATAGATCAATAAGTAATTCATTTATAGCATAGAAAGAAATGTATCGACACGTAATTCATTAGCATACAAAGAAACGTATCAATAGCTATAGCTCATTTATAACATAGAAAGAAAAGTATAAATGTATATATATGTATATGACATCAGTTGTTATTTCTGTGAACCATGTCGTACTACCTATTCAGGCTATCCAAATATTTACATGGGAAAAAGGTATAATTTGAAGGATAAGTACCCACATTTGCGTTGAGTGTAACGTGAGATAAATTCAGTGTTTTTGCGGTTTTTGTAGCAAAATATTTGTTTTGTCAAAACAAATCAACTATTGCTTCAGTATAAACCTAGATTTTAGTTTTCTTTACATGATGATATTAACATTACTCGAATATCTATCAAGAGTGTCCTGGAATTTAATGGCAACTTTTCCTCGTCGTTTAAAAAGTTTCCTATCCATTGCCGTTATGCTCATGGCAGATATTCTACAACCTTTGAGGTCACCATATAAGTAAAATTATATTATATGTTTAAGCTAAGGCAATATTTGATTTATTTTAGCAAAAAAAAAATGGTTTGCTATAGAAACTGTAAAAACACTCTAAACTTCCACCTTGGCGAGAGCTCAAGCTGACTGATGATAACATGGTATTCAAATTAAGCAAGGAAAGTTATTTTGTCACTGTCTGAAATAGACCAAGTCAAAAATAAATAAAAGAGGCGTCATTTTAAAACTAAATCTGATGATAAACCTTCTTGGTTTCACGCATACACAAAGTTAGCTTGTGGTTACAATATCTTTATTATTAATATACTTCGTACGATCATATTTATATTATATAATGTGTTCGGAACCTCAACTCCCAAACTGCACATATAGTTTGTTTGAAACAAAATTAATACAAAATCCCCATACACTTATATTCGGCAAACTATGCTAATACCATTAAATTGTGTTCAAAGTTTCTGTGTACAGTGCCGGGAAAGCAAATCTGTGCAAGCATACATGTACAAGAGGTTGCATAGGAGCTAGGCGCATGGAACTTCACACCTTGACATCTTAACGCACGCCAGCGGAACATACCACAATTTTAATAGTAAACACACTAGTCCATATATAAATGGAGATACGTTTTGAGGGTCATCATTAAATTTCCTATATCACAGAAAGTGCTTGCCATTATTACATGTACAGTACCACGCGCCCAATTCATATGCAACCTGTTGTACACGCATGCTTGCACAGCTTTGGTCTTAATGGTATTAGCATAAAATAGTTTGCCGAATATAAGTGTATAAGGAATTTATATGACTTTTGTTTCAAACAAACTATATGTGCAGTTTGGGCTATGAGTTTCCAAACACACCGTATATATAATGATTTTTTAAGTTGGGACAACGAAATATCTTTAAAAGAAACGGATTTAAGAAAAAAGGTTCCATACAACGTCATTTAGTTTTGAGACGCTGACAAAATGATAAAAAAAATATTATTTAATGGAGGTCTTCAAGGTCATCTTAGAGTCAACTATTTTTTTCAAATGTGATCCTGTATGTTATATTTAAGAATTGTATTCTACACAAAAAATAATCGTCTTTTGTTTGAAACACTTTTTTACCTGAGGTCTATTTTTAATGATATCTAATGAAGTAAAGAAATACGTATGATAAAGATTATTATGACAAAGATTATTATTATTATTATTATTATTATTATTATTATTATTATTATTAGCACCGCGTCTTACTACCCGTTCGGGCTATACGCACTTACGCTAATATGTAATGGTAGGGTGATTGTGAGATAAAATGGAGGACCTACAGCTTAACGTGGGATCCGAACCACGGTAGAGGCCTGGCATTCCTCACATTCACAAGTTGTGATTAATACACTTCTTGTCAGAGGTGAAGGAAGGGTTTGGCAATCAGATAAATCTGTGCCGGGACCGAGGATTGAACCCCGGACCCTCAGAACAGAAGTCTGACACCTTACCCCTAGACCACCAGGTCACCCTGCAGACAAAGAACAAACGTTTGTTCATAAGGGTCGAAATGTTAAATTACAACAATTGTTTGAAATGATCACCTTCAATTTTGATACATTTTCCAATTTGCTTTGTAAAAGAATCGTGAGTATTTAATAGAGTTTCTCGATTAATATCTTTGCAAGTATTTGTAATGTGTTCCATCATGTTTTCTGGAGCTGTATATACATCTTGGTGTATTCTTTCTTTCAGATAACTTCATAAGAATCCATCTGATGATGTTAAATCTGGTGATCTAGCAGGCCAACAAATAGGTCCACCTCCACTGATTCAGCGACCATTGTGATTCTGATTCAATACGTGTGCAGTTCTGGAATAATGAGCAAGGGCACCATCATGCTGAAATTACATGCTCTTCCTTTCTTGTAGGTTCAGGTTTTCTAGAAGTATTGGCAGTCCTTGATCTATAAAGGTTTTGTATTTTTCTCCGTTCAATGTACCGTCAATAAAAAAAAATGGGGCCAGTCAATTTGTCTCCGATAAGTTCGTACAAAAGTTCACAGTCTAAGGGTGGTGTCTTTCATCTTGGCGCAACCACCATGGCTTTTCTGCGCTCCAATAATACATGTTGTGTCAGCTAGCTTCCCAATGTTTCGTAAAGCTCGATTGATCAAGTGCCCATTGGCAGAACGCCACTCGATTAAGAAAATCTTCTCCACAAAGCTTTTGATGCAAAACCATGTGGTAAGGATGAAATGTATGATGTTTAAATATTTTGAGCACACTGCTCTTGGATATTCCCAAGTCGATAGAAATCGTACGAGAATCTGAATGAGGATTGAGCTACTGCGGCTAGGACTGTGATCTCATTATGTTCACCTTCACTGGTGACAGTAGCTCGGCGGCTTCTTTTATTCTCTTGAACACTTCCATTTTCCACAAATTCTTTAATTACATGATAAAAAGACCTATATGAAGGTGCATTTCTCTCAGGAAAGCTATCATCGTGCAGTAGAATAGCATCAATAACTTTTCTTCTACATTCATTATACATTAAAATAATTTCAATTTTTTTAGCAACAGAATAATACTTCAGAGCTCACAATACGTAGATTTACAATAAACTAAAATACCTCATGTTATGAAGATCCGTGTATTATGTTAAGTGTGACGTTTATTCATAAGGATCGAAATGTTAAATTGTTTTAATTATTACGTAAACAAATTAGGTAAACTAATTTAACATTTCAATCCTTATGAACGAACGATTGTTTTTTATTTGGGAGAGCCGTTTGCTCGTATTTATTTGCACTCTAAAAATGCTATTAGGCAATAAATTGAAATAAAAACAGCTCCAAAAATAGCATATGTAATTCTTTACTTCATTAAATATGATCAAAAAAGACTTCGGGTGTTTCAGACAAAAAAGACATTTGCTTTTTCATATAATACGATTTTGCAATAAGTAATACAGGGTCCCATTTGAAAAACAATAGTTGACCCTGAGGTGACCTTGAAGGTGTCCACTAAATAACATATAAATTATGTCATTTTGTAAGCGTTACAAAACCAAACAAACTTTGTATGAAACTTTTTTCTTAAATGCATTTTTTAAAATATATTTTGCTGTGGCAACTATCCCAAACTGCATATAAAGCTTGTTTGAACCAAAATTAATAAAAAATCCCTGTACACGTATACCCGGAAAACTATGCTAGCACCATTAAATTGTGTTCAAAGTTTCGGCGTACAGCACCGGAAGAGCAAAGCTGTTCAAGCATGCGTGTACAAAAGGTTGCATAGGAGCTAGGTGTTGTACGCCGGAACTTGGAACATAATTTAATGGTATTAGCATAGTTTTCCGGATGTAAGTTTATAGGCATTTTGTGCTTTATGTACAGTTTGGACTATAAGTTTCGGAACAATCTGTATACAAAGATATATATATATATTGTAACTACAGCATTACTGGTAGTTCTGTGAACAGTAAAACTTGCTTCCTCCATGTTCTTATCGTTAATACAGTCTTTGATCTGCTCGGTCACTAAAGCTACATGCTAATTTTCTGATCCGTCTGATTATACCGCCATATTACCTACAAATTAACTTATTATAGTTTGGAGCTTATTTTTTTTAAATTAGCGTTTTATTGAAAGATTATACAAGATTTTGAATACTATTTGATACACTCTTAATATTAAAAATATTTTAAAAAATGTGTTCAGATCATTTTTAATAAACTTGTAAATTTCCAAAATTAGTTATAATTTAACTACCGTAAAAATTATTTATCTTTGTAAAGATATATCATACTCTTATTTATCATGCTATGCCGGGTCAAGACTAGAACAGAACATGCTGGCGGACATTTCTAAAGAAACAGTTCGTTGTATTGTTAGATGGGGCAAAATTGTCTAAAATTAAACATGACTTGTTTGCAAACATGTTGTCAACATGTTTCCCATAATATTGATGGTGCGATGTGTGTGTGTGTGTGTGAAGATATATGTGAAAAATTATGTTCAATTTTAGAAAGTTTTGCCCCAGCTTACAAAACAACAAACTTACTCTTTGGAAATGTCCGCCAGCATGTTCTGTTCTGTTCTGTTCTGTGTTTTTTTATAATCTTGACCCGGCATAGCATGATAAATAAGAGTATGATATATCTTTACAAATATAAATAATTTTGAAGGTAGTTAAATAATAACTAATTTTTGAAATATACAAGTTCATTAAAAATGATTTCAATAATTTAAAAAAAAATATATTAAATATGAATGGTTTATCAAATAGTTTTCAAAATATTGTTTAATTTTTCGAGAAAATGCTAATTTTTAAATTAAGCCCCAAAATATAATAGGTTTTTTTGTAGGTAATATGGTGGTATTATCAGATGGATCAGAAAATATGAATACAGCCGTTGTGACCGTGCAGATCAAAGACTGTAGTAACGATAATAACATGGAGGGAGGTCTACTGTTCACAGAACTACTAGTAAGACTGTAGTAACGATAATAACATGGAGGGAGGTCTACTGTTCACAGAACTACTAGTAAGACTGTAGTAACGATAATAACATGGAGGGAGGTCTACTGTTCACAGAACTACTAGTAAGACTGTAGTAACGATAATAACATGGAGGGAGGTCTACTGTTCACAGAACTACTAGTAAGACTGTAGTAACGATAATAACATGGAGGGAGGTCTACTGTTCACAGAACTACTAGTAAGACTGTAGTAACGATAATAACATGGAGGGAGGTCTACTGTTCACAGAACTACTAGTAAGACTGTAGTAACGATAATAACATGGAGGGAGGTCTACTGTTCACAGAACTACTAGTAAGACTGTAGTAACGATAATAACATGGAGGGAGGTCTACTGTTCACAGAACTACTAGTAAGACTGTAGTAACGATAATAACATGGAGGGAGGTCTACTGTTCACAGAACTACTAGTAAGACTGTAGTAACGATAATAACATGGAGGGAGGTCTACTGTTCACAGAACTACTAGTAAGACTGTAGTAACGATAATAACATGGAGGGAGGTCTACTGTTCACAGAACTACTAGTAAGACTGTAGTAACGATAATAACATGGAGGGAGGTCTACTGTTCACAGAACTACTAGTAAGACTGTAGTAACGATAATAACATGGAGGGAGGTCTACTGTTCACAGAACTACTAGTAAGACTGTAGTAACGATAATAACATGGAGGGAGGTCTACTGTTCACAGAACTACTAGTAAGACTGTAGTAACGATAATAACATGGAGGGAGGTCTACTGTTCACAGAACTACTAGTAAGACTGTAGTAACGATAATAACATGGAGGGAGGTCTACTGTTCACAGAACTACTAGTAAGACTGTAGTAACGATAATAACATGGAGGGAGGTCTACTGTTCACAGAACTACTAGTAAGACTGTAGTAACGATAATAACATGGAGGGAGGTCTACTGTTCACAGAACTACTAGTAAGACTGTAGTAACGATAATAACATGGAGGGAGGTCTACTGTTCACAGAACTACTAGTAAGACTGTAGTAACGATAATAACATGGAGGGAGGTCTACTGTTCACAGAACTACTAGTAAGACTGTAGTAACGATAATAACATGGAGGGAGGTCTACTGTTCACAGAACTACTAGTAAGACTGTAGTAACGATAATAACATGGAGGGAGGTCTACTGTTCACAGAACTACTAGTAAGACTGTAGTAACGATAATAACATGGAGGGAGGTCTACTGTTCACAGAACTACTAGTAAGACTGTAGTAACGATAATAACATGGAGGGAGGTCTACTGTTCACAGAACTACTAGTAAGACTGTAGTAACGATAATAACATGGAGAGAGGTCTACTGTTCACAGAACTACTAGTAAGACTGTAGTAACGATAATAACATGGAGAGAGGTATACTGTTCACAGAACTACTAGTAAGACTGTAGTAACGAAAATAACATGGAGAGAGGTCTACTGTTCACAAAACTACTAGTAAGACTGTAGTAACGATAATAACATGGACGAGTGAAGTCTACTGTTCACAGAACTACTAATAAGACTGTAGTAACGATAATAACATGGAGAGAGGTCTACTTTTCACAGAACTACTAGTAAGATTGTAGTAACGAAAATAACATGGAGAGAGGTCTACTGTTCACAGAACTACTAGTAAGGCTGTAGTAACGATAATAACTTAGAGGGAGCGGGGTCTACTGTTCACAGAATTACCAGTAGCAATACGCGTTGGATAAACTTGACCATAACTGCTATTAGCTTCTCTAACCAGCCTGACACACTGGTTCAGCTGGTACTGACCTAAGGGTCCCTTGCTTAATTCTTGGCATGGCTGAAAGAATTATTATCTGTGAAATGTGGGGTTTCATTGCGATGAATTAGCGGCCTGGGTTAGGTTTGTGATATCGAAAGAAAAGTTTCGATACTGTACTCATTAAAAGGATCGGAAGAAATATATCAATGCCGTACTAGTATCGAAAGAAAGGTATCGATAACAATAAGTATCAACATCTAAATTTTAATCTAGCATATTTTTTTCTATCCAGTAATAATAATTTCAACTTTTGCATCATAATTGTATTATCATATTTATTTAAACAGTGAAAATTATAATGATTTAACTATATTACAATATACTCAGTTCTTTAGCGTCCATGCTATTTGTTGAAACTTGGAAAGTATGATAGATAGTATTGTATAATGGATATTATAAAAGGTTTTACCATGATAGATAAAGTTATTCTTGCTTGATATACATAAAATGAGTGAGATGGAGAAATAGAGTAATTTGTTCTTCCTCCACAGTCCACTCTAGAAAACGTTTAATCCTAGATTGAGTGAAGATAGCAAAAAATATGTTTCTTTCTATACCGATCTGATACCGGAGTGTGAATACTAATATCAGTAAAAGTATTGTAAAACAGTATTAAGTAAATAAATACTAGTATCGAAAGGAAAATATTAGTAAAGTATTGATACTTTTTTCACATCCCTAGTCTGGGTCTAGTGGTTATGTTTCTTCTAGACTTAAGTTAGCTTATAAGAAGTCGTGTGCTGATATAATAAATCTGTTCAGTACGTGTACATTAACTATCTTAAATAAATGAAAATTTATTTTCCACTTTAAGAGGACTAGCACACCTATAAACCATTATAGATTTTCTATAACTTTTTAGTTTGCTGAGGCGTACACCTTATTAAATTATGTACTTAAATTGATCCAATGAAGTATTCTGCTGCAATTTGTATCATAGGAACCTCTGAGGTTATCAGAGTATGAGAAAGTGAAATAATGATTCTATTTAATGTACGCCGTCGTTATCATAAGCATCAGTTACAATTTTACCGCCAATTATAGTTTTTATCGAATAAATATGATCAAAAGTCAACCATAGCCAATTACTGTATTTGAACTTATTATTTATTCCAATTAGTTACAACGTTATTTTAATAATTTTTTAAAATGATATTTGCTTGTTAAATATGTTTAAAATCATTATTTACGTAACATAGTGGAAATATAGTCATACCATATTTCAGTTTTGGTAGGAATAATTTTATCTGCCATCTTTAAATGTGACTAGATATACCTTAACGTTTAAATAGGTAACGTCATGTGATCTTCATTTGTCAATTCTGATATCTAATTTAGGACATATGACTCATAAATAACTATGAAATAACGCTTATAAAATAGAAATATCAGCATTTGTGGCTCGTGAGTAAATCTTAAGGAAGGGTGCGCTCTTAAAGATTCTTAAATAAAGTTTAATAAAGCTTACCTTATTCCAACCTTATGCCACCGTGTATTTAACTTAGAAACTATACTTAAAAAAGAATAAAGTTATAAAAGTATGAAAACTCCCTTGGTTCGAAGTCGAAAACTATCCATCGTGAAGTCCACACAAACACACACATATGTAACACACACACACATATATATATATATATATATATATATATATATATATATATATATATATATATATATATGTGTGTGTGTGTTCTTAACACTATATCGAGCACTATACATACTATATAGATAAGAATTATTTTTGCACTAAGTTTTTCTTTTGAAATAAAAATCTAATTTTCTTTTTTGTCAGATATTAATTTTTCTAATAATAGTTTGTTAAAGTCTGCTATCTAAAGAAATATCGACTGTTCTATAGACAACATGATCAAAGCATTTAATCTGTCTTTGCCCATGGTGTTTATTAAGTAGAATTTGATTAAATTCGAAGTTGAAATATACCGCTCACTTTTCAAAGAAATCATAGGAATATTCACAAGAATTTGTGATGCTTTTGTGATTGCTTTAAATGTACTGTCCAATCCAAAAGAAGTTATAAAATGTAGTGTTTACAAGTAGCCAGCCATGTTTTCTTGTGTTATTTCTGAATTTGAGTAAGTAACTTCAAAGTATGACCTAAAATATTTTTAGCAATCATTGTAAAAACACTCCAAAACTTGTGAATACCATCTACCGGAAGCCTTTTTTTATGTTCGTTGGGGTTTTCGAACTGAAATATATTTACTCTATAGAGCTAATTTTGAATATAAGGCGTTCTTTCATTTGAAATACAAATACATATCAAATTTTCCATTCCAATAAATTTAAATTCACATCATTCAATCGTAGCCTTTTTCTAAGCGTTATTCCCTCTGTGAGCAAAATAATTCCTTCCTCTTGTCGATCGAATAGCTTATTTCTAATTTCGATTATTGCCATTTAGATGTCGTCAATAGCAACATGAAATCTCAATAGATCGGTTTGCAGGAGCTGTTAACTGATTAAACAATAGAAATGTGAGGCACTAAGTAAAAATTTAGCCAAAACAAAAAAGTGATATTTTCAAACCCGTTAACAAACCCAGCAGCCAATATTATCGTTCCTGTGTCATATACTTTCGGAACGCTGGTCTGTATATTTTTCGGAACATTAGCCTTGTACTTGAAGACTATATTATCCTGGATTGAACATTCTATCTAGTTTGTGAGGTTCAAGGTACTTGTCTATCACATACGGGCAATAAAGCTGCTCTCTGTTCTAGAGAATGGGAGAAAAATTCGGCACTTCCATTTAAATTGTCGAAAAATTTCTCCCACACGTTTTACAAGAAGCAACTTTTTCGAGCAATTTTATTAATAGGTGAGCGTAATAATAAACATAATGATAATGTTTATATTATTCTTTGATTTTAATATTTACAGAAGAACATTAATGGAAGCTTAGTTGACCGAGAACACTATCACTCCACCTTTTAACCTATGATGACACAATCAAACATACGCTTAGTGTCTACTTAGGATCCACTTAGTCTGTTACTCGCATATGGTCCATAGTAAACGACTGATTGGATAAAGGCAGTGACGTCAGGTTGTCATGGCAACCACCCTATGATGCATTCAGGGCTTGGGCTGTGCGACCAGCCGCCCCACATCAAAAAAATGATTGCGAGTACACGTTACCATAATTTTACTAGTAGTCTCGCTTTGATGAGATTATGATTTTATTAATTTCTTCAAAAAACGTAAAGAAAAATCTTATTCGTCTATGTTTTATGATGTCGTGAAAAAAAAAATTGGTATGAATTTCAAAATATGTTTATTTATTCTTTTGTTTTAGTTTGAAAAAAGGCACGGGGGGAGGGGGGGAGTTATAAGGGTGCCTAAGAACCCTCCCTCATGAGCAGCCACTTGTAAAATGTTATCAACTTTTGGCATAAAAAAAGTTTTTATTTTATAAATATCCCTTACTCTGAAAATCGAACTTTAATGCTTTGAAGATCGAGATTTATAATCACATCGGAACTTCATTTTTCATCACGTTTTATGAGCCGTTCGGGATGTTCATATTTTAACCAAACCTAGTACGGACGAGGAAGGTATAATATAGATCAGTGAGTCCCAAACAGAGTTCCACGAGAATATGATAAAAACTCGCTTTTTATTGGTCTTTCCATAATTTTTGAACAACTAAAAAACTCGTGTATCTGAAAAAAATTAAGAAAAAAGGCCGGTAATAATGTAAAAAGTGAGATTAGTAAGAATATTTTTGGCCAAGTTTAGGTACCGAAGGAGAGAAAATAGTAAATAGAAATAGGTAATAGATACTTTTGAAATCTTTTATTCAATAGTATGAGTTATTTAAGACACCGTTTTGTTTTACACGTATAGTTTGTAATTTACTCCTGTCGAACATAATATGTGTCATAAAAATTGGGTTAACCTGAGATTTCACAAAATATTTTAAGGGTTCCTTCAAAAAGTTAAAGAATCTTTGATCCAGAGAAGTGGTTCCCAAACTGTGGGGGTTCCCAAACTGTGGGTCGTAAGCAGATTTTGGTGGGTCGAGAAAAGTTTTGAAATGTGTACATTCTGTTATTACTTGAAAATATAGAGTTATGGGAAAAAAAGTAGTATATAATAAATTAAATTAAAGGTCACCCCAGCTTAGACGACCAATAAAGCTAGGTTGATATTGGTAGTTCATTTGCTAAAATTTTAGTCAATGTTTTAAATAGTTTGTAAAACACTGATTTTGAAGAAATTGGCGTGGAGAGGAAGGAAGAAAACCTTAATGGAAAGATTACTCTCAAAAATACCTACAAGGATTCGAGCCACAAATTCACCATAACCAGGAAATCCGACTAGACGGTCTTGACATTTAGGCCGCTTGTCCACCGATAAGGGTATAAAATAAATATCTTAGTGTAAAGCTTAATATATATATATATATCTTTTTTTTTAACGTTTAAGTGGTGGAATGTTCTAAGGTACTAGTTATAAAACATTGATGTTCACTCGAATATAACTTAAAAGCTTTTAAAATGGTTTATAATTATTCAATGATAGCTATAAATAAATTAATATATCAACAAAATTATTATTTGTTATAATTAAAACACTAATCTTTTATTTTTCTCCAAAATATTAGTTCAGTGTAAATAGTGGCCTTGATTAACATTCCTTTCAAACCTTTTTACAATCTGGATTTAATATTATTATTAGCACTGCGTCTTAATATCCGTTCGGGTTGTACGCACTTACGCTAATGTGTAATGGAAGGGTGATTGTGAGATGAAATGGAGGACCTACAGTTTAACGTGGGATCCGAACCATGGTGGAGGTCTGGCATTCCGCACATTCACAAGTTGTGATTAATACACGTCTTGTCAGAGGTGAAGGAAGGGTTTGGCAATCAGATAAATCTGTGCCGGGATCAAGGATTGAACCCCGGACCCACAGCACAGAAGTCTTGACACCTTACCCCCTAGATCACCAGGTCACCGTTCCGGATTTAATAGAAGACAGCTGTTTTCTTGTGTCGTATTCTGCCTTCAACCTGTAGAAATATTTTGGTTTTAACTGGGACGTATGGTAGAAATACACTCCCCACAAAGATTCTAAAATAACTAGGAACCCCTGAAAGGGTCTCAGACATCCAGGGCCCCAAGGGACACACTTTGAGAAACAATGGTCACATTAGCAATAGACTGGTCTGCTGATGACGAAACAAAGTCGAGTGAACAGAGTGTGATCTTAAATTAACTATTTTCTACTCTTCCTCTATGCAAGTGTGTCTGCATTTCCTCTAAATTAAATCCTACATATTCCTAGTTTAAAATTAATGGATAGTAAGACGCAGTGACAGAAAACTAGCTAGAAATTCAAAACTAGTTAATTTCTTTAGTTTATTTAATAGTTCTGTGTCTTTGCTGGTGTAACAATTATATTGTATACATCCCTTTTGAGCAATTAATAGAGATAATCAGATCTAGTCCACGTGATAATATTCAAAATGTATTTAATTTACACTATACTGCGCAACAAATATGTTACTTATATCTACGTGGTGCAACAACCTTATGTCTCTTTCTATCGGCCACCCAGGCTAAATCTTCTCGAAGGCCAGAGGGGGAGGGGTGAGTGACAGTGACATTCCGTTACTTGAATATTCTAGGAAACAAATATTCAAAATCAAAACTTTTGGCAAGAGGAGGTGACGACACTTGCGTGATAGTCGGCGAGCTGTTAGGACCTGCGCTCGTCGAGAGAAAACATTTTTTTTTTAATTAATCACCGAATCTGAGTCGGGACCATAATTATTATCTCGCGTCGGTCACTATATTGGATCAACGTTGATCCAATTAAATTTTAATCCTCCCAGTTTCCTAGGAAGTGAAATAGCAGCAAGTGTAATATCGTGTTGTGGATTCAGTTGTGGCCTCTAAGATCACGGGTACAAAACAGCGCAATCTCGTGGTCCCAAAATAGAGCCGGCACAAAACAACTCAAATGTACAGTTGTACAGATCTATCAGGTGTTTCGTGACCTTATAGTGCCCTATTTCTTCTCCAGAATAGCACAAGGGGGTCTGTGTTTAACTAGGTAGCAATTGTAAAGATCTAACAGGTGTTTCGTGACCTTATATTGCCCTCTTTCTTCTCCAGAACAACACAAGGGGGTCTGTGTTTAACTTGGTAGCAACTGTACAGATATATCAGGTGTTTCGTGACCTTATAGTGCCTTCTTTATTCTCCAGAACAGCACAAGGGGGTCTGTGTTTAACTAGGTAGCAACTGTACAGATATATCAGGTGTTTCGTGACCTTATATTGCCCTCTTTCTTCTCCAGAACAACACAAGGGGGTCTGTGTTTAACTAGGTAGCAACTGTACAGATATATCAGGTGTTTCGTGACCTTATATTGCCCTCTTTCTTCTCCAGAACAACACAAGGGGGTCTGTGTTTAACTAGGTAGCAACTGTACAGATATATCAGGTGTTTCGTGACCTTATATTGCCCTCTTTCTTCTCCAGAACAACACAAGGGGGTCTGTGTTTAACTAGGTAGCAACTGTACAGATATATCAGGTGTTTCGTGACCTTATATTGCCCTCTTTCTTCTCCAGAACAACACAAGGGGGTCTGTGTTTAACTAGGTAGCAACTGTACAGATATATCAGGTGTTTCGTGACCTTATATTGCCCTCTTTCTTCTCCAGAACAACACAAGGGGGTCTGTGTTTAACTAGGTAGCAACTGTACAGATATATCAGGTGTTTCGTGACCTTATATTGCCCTCTTTCTTCTCCAGAACAACACAAGGGGGTCTGTGTTTAACTAGGTAGCAACTGTACAGATATATCAGGTGTTTCGTGACCTTATATTGCCCTCTTTCTTCTCCAGAACAACACAAGGGGGTCTGTGTTTAACTAGGTAGCAACTGTACAGATATATCAGGTGTTTCGTGACCTTATATTGCCCTCTTTCTTCTCCAGAACAACACAAGGGGGTCTGTGTTTAACTAGGTAGCAATTGTACATATTGTGTAAGTAGCCTTAACGTGGCTTTCAAGTTACTGACATTGAGCTTTTAGGTTATGTTAGGTTAGGTTAGAGGACAATATGGTTTAAAAAGATGAAGTTGAACCGATGTTAATTCTAGTAGCCTACGCATTCTTGCCGCCAAATAAAGAAAAGGAAACAGACACTCGAATTTTTACGGCGCTTAAGAATTACGCTCTTATGTACCTTCGTTCTTTAGTATCTCGATCATTTGTGCTATTTTGTACCCACTTTTTCTTGCGCTTTTATATACCCGTGCTCTACAGCAGCATATTCATGAATTCCCTCTGTTCAATACAGCAACAACGCTTAATAAATACTTCATTAAAAATATAAGATATTCTATTTATAGTCTGCCAACCAATCACATAAACCTAATCATTAAAACATCAAAACGCACGAATCGTGAGGCCGACAAGCCATTACACTGGCACTTTAGTAAATTGAAATTATAATTATTTAAACTAAGTATTATAATTATTATTTATATATTAATTTTCATGTTCCTAGTCAATTTATAATATTTTAATGAAATTGTATTTTTTATCATTGAGACTGAATATAGCAATATTAAATTTTCCATAAACTTTTTTAAACCAATTTTATTTTCCCGCCCAAGAACACAACTCTTGTTTTTTATTTGAATAAAACTTGACACAGGGACTAGACCATTTATTTTATTAGAACATTTTTATGTTTCAGTAAGGTTGAAAGCTAGTGTAAGTTAAATAAACTTTCAAAGTATGCATTTTTAACAAGAAAGAATGTAAGCCCAAAGGAAATAAAACAGTATTGAGATAATTTTATAGGTTGTAAAAAAAGTTTACTAGCGTCTATAACCTACAACTAGGGATGTGGTATCGAAGGAAAAGTATCGATAATAGTAAGTATCAGTATCGAAATTTTAATCCAGGAAAATATTTTTTTTTATCAAGTAATAATTTCAACGGTTGCATAGTAATAATAATAATGATAAAAATAGTATTTTAATATTTGTTTAAACACAGAAAATTATAATGATTTAACCATATTAGAGAATATTTAGGTCTATTGCAAATATGTTACGTGTTGGAATTTGGAAGGAATGATGGACAGTATTGTATAATGGATATTATAAGAAGTTTTACAATACCAGCTTTCAAAATGTATATGAAAGTTTAGCTGATGAAAAGTTATTTAATAGCTAAATTTGATTAGTAATATATTTTTTCAATATTTTTTGTACCCTTATCTAAACATAGTAAACTTTCAATCTCAGTATGAGTAAAGATAACAAAAAAGCTTTTCTTTCGATACCAATCCGATACCAAAGTGTGAGTACTGATATCAGTAAAAGTATTGGAATGAAAGTATTGAGTAAAAAATACTAGTATCGAAAGGAAAATATCGATATTAGTAAGGTATGGGTAGTTTTTTCACATCACTACCTACAACTTTAAATGGTAGATACAGCATATACTATAAATGAGAGTTGTTCTCTAAATTCTATTCTATTTCGAGAGAATGACGCCTAGATCATATGGCCACCAGAGTGGGCTCCCATGGAATTGAGATAACCCAAGCTTAACTTATCCTTAGGACCTTAAGAGGACCACCTCGGTAAACGAGAAACAACCGTGCAGAGGTTAAGCTCTAACACAATATTTAATTACATGACGCGCTATTTCAAAAAAATTTCCAAGCCAAAATCAAGTCAGAAGATTCCAACAGTACTCTTTTCATCTAACAAACCTATAGTTAGAGTATTATTAAAATAAAATAGTGTGAAATTATGACATTATCTTATTTAAACGACTTTTTAAGAATATTTGAGGAACTATGAGACAAGGCTTGATAAAAAAAAGGGCTTTAGATTTAGCCCTCCTCTAATAAATATAGTGATTTTTTGCTAGGCTTATGACAAATACTTTTAAAATATATGAGAACTAGCTGCGATATTTATGTCTTACCTTGAGAAAATAAGTTTCACAGTTTTATTTCCTCTCTTTCTTATTGACATTGCAAAGGGTGGTTATAGGTGACGGCTGAAAGGGGGACAATCTTTTTACAGAATAGAGCAGTAGTTCCAGAAAATGACACCAACCTTAATGTTATAAGCCATGTGACGCGATTGACAATTTCTCACTTAACCATAGAAACATGAGTTGGAATATATTTTGAAAGAGTGAGGAATTCTGTGACACGATGACTGCAGTCTTACATTCAGGCCAAAGATAGTCATTTTGAACACTTCCTGTATTGTTAAGCAATTCCAAATTATTGTATTTCAAACTTGACTATATAATAATTATTATATTCAATAATTCTCTACCTGTTCAGTTTATACACTTATATGATAAATTACTGGTGACCTGGTGGTCTAGGGGTGAAGTGTCAGACTTCTGTGCTGAGGGTCCAGGGTTCAATCCTCGGTCCTGGCACATATTTATCTAATTACCAAGCCCTTCCTTCACCTCTGACAAGACGTGTATCAATCACGACTTGTGAACGTGAGGAATGCCAGGCCTCTACCGTGGTTCGGATTCCACGTTAAACTGTAGGTCCTCCATTTCATCTCACAAATCACCCTAACATTACACATTAGCGTAAGTGCATATAACCCGAACGGGTAGTAAGACCCGGTGCTATTAGTAATAATAACTCTCCAAGCCATTGATTTCTCATTGTGAAATTTGAATTTAGAATTTCACCTATGGAAGATTATTTTTTTCCTGCCATAACAGGAAACAAAGCCTTAACTTAACACGCGCTACAATCAGAGTTGAGGTGACTGATCTTATGTCATAGAACTTGTAATACTCGTACTTTATATAACTTCCTACCCGCACCGGTGGACATGCAGATTTGAGATTTCAGTATCGTCTGGTTTATTTCACCGGTGACGGGAAGATCAAATTTTGAATCCAAGCCTGATGTATTGAGGGTGGTTTTTCACCCCTTTTCCATGCAAATTCATGTACACTCCATTTACTCTGAGAAGTAGCAGTCTTATCTTAAAATATTATACTATGACCCTATCTTAAATGTTAGACCAAATTTTCTCAAAATGTGCTCTTCGAAGCCCTTGGGCTTCATATGACCCCCCCCCCCCCCCCCCCCCCC
>CABFWB010004152.1:10921-38102 GCA_902151455.1 Timema bartmani
GGTAGGAAAAAAGGGTTACGTTGTTTATGGACGACCCATTACTACCAATGGCAACTCTCGAGCTTCGCGTGGATACATGACTTCAGCTTTACTATGGTAGTGTACGTAGAGCAGCCTTGTGTCTGCACAGACGTGAGCTGATACTCCGTGAGTCAAATGTTTGGACTTAGGGTTGGTTAATTTCGTTGGCTGCTCAATGGAACTAACAGCGAGTAACAAACGATTTCAATCAAAAAACCATGAATTTTGAAAAGTGTTGGGGGGAGGGGTTTCCATGAAGTTGACTCCTCACGAGTAAGCAAAGTGTCAAATTCACGTCCCATTTGTGCAAGAACAAATACGCAACAAACGAAACTTTTTGTGGGACAATCCGGAACAAACGAGGAACAAACGATTGCAATAATAATAATTTCAATTTTCCAAGCTGGAGGGGGTGCGCTACCGTGAAGTTGCCCCCCATCCTCGTGTAAACATACCGTTTGTGGGTTTATCAAAACGGAACAAACGAAAATTTTTGCAGAACAATCCGGAGCAAACGAAGAACAAACTATTGCGATCATAAATCATGAATATTTAAAAGGGGGGCCTACCATGAAGTTAGCCCCACACGAGCTAACAAAGTGTCACAAGTTCATGTCCCATTTGTGTAAGAACAAATGCTGGACAAACGAGCCTTTTTTTCGGTAAAACCCGGAACAAACGATCGCAACCATACAAATGTAAATTTTCTAAAGTGTAGCGGGGGCGGGGGGGGCTACCGTGAAGTTGGCCCACCCAATGTAATGATATCATTTGTGGGCCTATCAAAACGGAACGAAAATTTTGGCGGAACAATCCGGAACAATCAAAGAACAAATGATTGCAATCATAAAAACTTGAATTTTAAAACTGGGGGGGCCAACTTCGTGGGCGTGTTTTTTTCACAGTTATTTTTGACGGAGGTATCGTTCTAATCAATAATCTAGGTATGTCATAGTCACTTTCCGATACAACTCGAAACTCTTAATTTTCAATTGAATTAATCTCACAACTATCATCTTCTTCAGAGCTTTGGTACTTTGAGTAGGTACATTTAACATCAGAATACTATGTCTAATAATGTTATCAATTGGGGAAGGAGGTATTTCTTCTACACCTGACATGTACTCCTTATCACATATGTCTTCTCTGTAATAGAAAAAATATCAGGGCCTAAATCATCATTTCAAAATGTAGGCCTATATTATTTATTGTAATAAAGAACAGGAAACTAATGATTTTGCAATAGAAATAAAGCGTATTATAAAGCCTACTTTATACACCTATATAAGTTGTAATTATATATATATATGAGAGAGAGAGAAAAAATTGAACAAAACTGATGATTACTTTGTTCATTTGTGCAAGTCATGTGATATATAATATATTAGTTCAAAGTGAGCATAGATTATATAAATATTAAACTTTGATAAGGACTTGAATCGGTTGTTGAATCAGGCCAAAAATATGTATTCAAAAAATTACTAGGAACTTGCAGCAATAAGCACGAGTTTACGAAAAAAGGTAGGTTTATGAATAATTTACATAGACAAATAAAAAATGTTTATAATTTTACAAAATTTTAGGTGGATTTTCACATGTATTCTCTTTCTCTAGTTTTCCCACCCACTCTCCACGCAAATAGGGTGCATTTACTATACAAATTTGTTTCCTCCTCCTTGCACTCAAGAATAACTCAAACCTCAAAATATAATCACTAAATAATTCAAAGTACCTAAAAATATTGGAGAGAGATTATATATCATTTATAAGTTACATCTTATTTGGATAGTAATGCTTCAGTTATTTTGATAAAATTTATTCAAATAAAAATCGTTCTCTCTCTCTTACATGATATTTTGTATAAAAGTCATATGTAATAAAAGACATTCCTTTATGAAGGAAATAATTATTTCATTACATTATTTATTTGCAAAAAAATAAAAAATATTGGTAGAAAAACTGTTGCTACAATAGTAAATAGCGGTTTTTCATTTGAAGTAAATTCAAAGTGCTCACACACTTACAAATGCAAACATCAATTACTACTATAATATCATACATACTTGGGCCTAAAATTAGTGTCTAAGTGAGCTCGGAATACATAAATAATGAACACTATACCTTCCTATATTGTTTAGGTACCAAACAGGATATCTCTCTGATTGACACATCATTATAGACTACTTCTATAAGAACTACAACTTGAAACTTGTCCTGGTGATACCCTTATAGGGGGGATCAACAGAGGCATTCTAAATATTAAAATAAAATATTTTCCAAAATGTAAGCCATGCTGGAAAAATTGCCAGCTTAAACATAGATTCTTACATTCACACCATTTTTAAGGCGATAAAAAATCTATTTCTTATCAAGCATATTTTCAAGAGGCCTCTCAATTAATAGTCTTACAGCTGTGGGAGGGAACGTAAGAAAATACAGGCTATAAATGTGATATAATGAGAGTACCATAGGCTGACACGTTAGCTCAGTCGCTAGCGGGGTGGTCTACGGTGCAAAGTGTTTCGGGTTCGATTTCTGGCAGGGGCGTATTATTATTTGAACAATTCTCGGCCTTCTTCTGGCTGTTGTATATGTCTTAGAATTCAATAATTCTATTTAACCATGTAAACTTGCCGTATTTCTAAAATTATCAAATATTTGAACAATATAATCAATTTAATTGTAACCACTTGACTTTTTGGGTTTGCTACTTTAGAAAAAGTGCAAATACACACACATATACACATATACATATATATATATATATATTCATGATTTCATAATCACCATTTATGCACAAATTATATTTACCTATAGCCTAGGCCTAACGAATTTGAGGAAAATCGTCCAGATGATTTAAAATTTAGATAATCACAAAATTATTATGTTAATTAAAATGTAATTAATCAATAAAATGTATCATGCATATAATCCCATATAAACCAAGATCTAAGCTCCGACTGACAGTATAAATATTCTTACCTCTAATTAAAGTATAAATGCATAAAAAAATACATAAATAATTTGATTGAAATTAATCATTGTAGTTTTCACTAAATTGAAGATCGTGAAACAATTTTATCCATATGCATATTAATGTTCAGAATAATAAGTTTGCCCATTTAAGTTCTATAAAATAATGCCTTTTTCTGTAATAGTTCCTTTTTCTGTATTAATAATGACTAAACAAGTTCAAATAGCTAATAAATTAAAACACTATAAACTGCCTAAATTGCTTTTTTTTTCATGAAAAAGATTCTTTATATAATGGCTGTAAAAAGTTATTTCAAATGTTAAGTATATATTTCATCATTCTTGATATACAATGTGTCGAAACCTTGGGCGATCACTTACAGGCATTTATTGTTTATTAGATTGTATATTCTGTATTACTGATTCTGGAAAACCCCTAACATATAAAATAAACATAAAGCCTATCTGCCTATATAATACATTGTGCTAATTCTTGGCTTCAAAGCTTGACATTTTCCAGGCTGTGAGGGAAGGAACCATTGTTTATTATTTTTAATAATTATATATATAAATAATTATTTTAATAATTAATTATAACTTATATATAATTATTCTAATAATTATATATATAATATATAATTATTTTAATAATTATATACATAATATATAATTATTTTAATAACTATATATATATAATTATTTTAATAATTATATATATATATACATATTGTTTCTTTGCAGTTCACAGAGATCACAAATCAAACACAAATCTAAAAATGACTACAACATGTTTCAACAATGAAAAAACCCCGGCAGTGATAGGCCTATAAAGATCAATATAACTACAATATGAGGCTAACTATTTCAAGAGACAACTTGTGAATGATCGTTCACAAGGCCGTAGCCAGCCAATGATTTCAGGGGGGGTTTTGTGGGCACACCCCTCAATTTCTGGAGGCTAGAAAAAATTATAAATGATAAACAGTTCTAGAAGCTCCCTAAAGTTCTTTTTATGGTAACACAGCCCCCTAATTTGTATTTGTACCTTAATTTTGACATTGTTTGAACCATAAATAAAGCCATATATGTTTTGTTCATAACATTTCGGGGGGGGTTTGAACCCCCAAAACCCCCCCTTGACTACGGCCTTGATTCGTTCAAACAGAAAACTCGCATGGACTGCAGATTACTTGGGTTTCTGTGATAACACAGTAGGAATAACCGCTGTGTGTTGCGCGAACTGTGGAGGCGGGCTATCACCCGTTCTTGTCAACTAAGCTACACTTCCCTACAAAGTTTTGATCTGGCGAGCCAACTTGGAATTTCAGTGCATATTTTTATGTCATACGGAAATCAAGTTATTCAGTAATAATTGCATATTTAAGTCTGAATATATTTTGTAGTCTTAAGTATACACATCTGTAAATCGTATAAATAATAATATTTAATATTTGTAGATGAATTAGTATCAATAAACAATTGTTGAATTGTGTTGATTTTAAGGGAAATTTAAGCATATCTATATAGAGTATGCTTCTAACTATTGTGAAATCCCAGCTTTATCAAATAGATATAGTTTTAAATATACTAAATTTCAATTTTCAAATTTTTATTTTAAAAAGTGTGGCCTAAAGCTAGTTTCGGAAAACGTAAAAACTGAAGTTTCTTACCCTCATAGCTCGTTAATAAAAATACATAAAAATGCATTTATGGTGTGTAACATTTGTATTTTGTGTATTTTGAATGGCGAAAAAAAATATTCTGTACAAATGGCCAACCCGCAAATTCTACATGTACCCTAGTTTAAGGCACTAATGTAATTAGAGATTGGTTTAGGCCTAGCCATGAAATCTGCCCGCATCTAGGCTCAGGGTATGTGACTGGAGATTACTGGTAGGGTCTATAGGCCTATCCTTGCGGTCTAGCTTCCCCTCGGCTTAAGGCCTTATTGGGGCCAAAAAAGGGCGTAGGAAGGGGGTTTTGGGGTTCAATCCAACCCCCCATTTTTGAAATTCTCCGAAGTTTTTAATATGAAGCTTAAAGATGATCTTTTATCAAACTTCAAATAACTTATAGAGGTATTCACTTTTCAATAATTTACCAGGCAAGGACCACTCGAAATATCTTCTAAAGGAACATAATGAAAAAAATCTAGGTGAGGACAATTACAAATAACTTCTAAGGGCATCAAATTAAAAAAAAAAACTTGTGGAAGACCATTTCATATAGCTTTTAGAGGCATCTAATTTAAATACTATAAATATCTTGTGAAGAACACTCTAAATAGCTTCAAAGAGCATTCCAATTTTTTTTTAAATATTTGTGTGAGGACCACTTCAAATAGATTCTAGGGAATCTAATCTATAAAATACATCTAGTGAGGACTTCTTAAAATAGCTTTTAGAAGCTAAAGGAGGACAACTCCAAATAGCCTCTAGGAATATCCAAATTTTCAAAAATGTTGGAGGATTACAGAGCTGTAGTAACGGGTAAGGGAGGGGGGGGGGAGGAGGTTCAAACCCTTCTCATTCAGAAATAAATTTACACTTGATAAAACATTATCAATATAATGAGTTGAGAACAACAATGGTTCCATTAGTAGATTCCAGCGAGAAGCGATATTTGTAGGACCTCTACTAAATCATTAATCATTATTATTAGCACCGCGTCTTACTACCCGTTCGGGTTATACGCACTTACGCTAGTGTGTAATGGTAGGGTGATTGTTATATGAAATGGAGGACCTACAGTCTAACGCGGGATCCAAACCACGGTGGAGGCCTGGCATTCCTCACATTCACAAGTTGTGATTAATACACGTCTTGTAAGAGGTGAAGTAAGGGTTTGGCAATCAGACAAATCTGTGTCGGCACCGAGGATTGAACCCCAGACCCCTAGCAGAGAAGTTTGATACATTACCCCTTGACCGCCAGGTCACCTTCTACTTAATCATTTCATCCCTGAAGTTTAATATATACCTTGGACAAGCTGTTGGTATCGATGCATCGTGAATGGTTGAGTGTTGTGAGCGAGAATTCCAGACCTGCTCCACAAAGGATTCTTCATATAGACCTACATTTGGCGGGTGCTAGCTGTGCTTCCAGTGACGCTCACTAGTGACAAAAGTTCATTTTCAACACTTGAGAAGAATAAAAACTTACCTTCGGAATAGCATGTCCGAAAAATCGATTGAATGGCCTCGCAGCTCTAAACATTCATTGGGACCTCAGCATAAGTGCAAATGAAATTGTAGATCATTTTGTGAAATGTAATCGACGTTTGCAATAATGTATCATTAAAATATAAACCACTAGTTTCCTTAAATTCTTGACTTAAGATTGTCAGAAAATTTCATATATAAGGCCTACTTTAAAAATGATATGATTGCGGGTAATTTTTTGTGCCTACATTTTTTATAGTCTCAATAAAATACAAATATTTAAATTATTTTTTATTACTTAAGGCACTTGGCCCTATCGACTGCAAGTCTAAAACCTATTTTGCGGGATGGTGGGTGGGAGGGTGAAAGGCGTGTTGTGGTTTCACAACCGACCAAAGTATCCTTCCGCGCCAACAAGAACAGATGGATCACGTAAACCGTAAATGGCGCTAGCTACCGGACAGGTCTTGCGGAAAAATCATGCGTTTGAAAATATCAGTTTTCTCGAGAACGAGAGAAATTTTTATTTTAATATTTTTAACGCTCCTTCTAAGATAATGTATCGATGTTTATAAAGTGTTACATTTTATAATTCTCTGTTATGCAGCTGGCAGTTTTCTATTAATGAATGTCAAAATTATTGATATTTGATCACTGTTAAAATTATATTATTATTAGCACCGCGTCTTACTACCCGTTCGGATTATACGCACTTATTAAAATCATAGAGGAGTTGTGTATATAAATTGTATAACCTAATCAACATACTTCTATTATTGAACAAACCGTTTCCAAAAAGAAAATAGCAAAACATGGCTCTGCATTTCCACGCCAATTGTAAAGGGCCAATCGCCTTAAGGACACATCTCAATAATATTGTAAGTTATGTGTCACCATAAATATATCACACAGGCCCTATTAGGTTATTGTATTGTTAACCAGTTAATTATTCCTAATAAAAAAAAAGTTGAGTCTTANCCCCCCTAATCAAACAAAAATCTTGCGTATGGCCCTGCGGTAGAAGCATTATACTAAATAAGTTAGCTGTTAAAACTTTATAATTTTCAAACACTATCCAAAAGACCATTACAATTAAGTTCTAGGACATCCAATTTTCTAACATTAACTTCGGTAGAGAAGGGTAGAAATAATCTAAAAAAACTTTGTAGAGACTTGCCTCCACCCCATCCACCCTCGTACACAAATTAAAGTTCCACCACTACTGTTACAAAATAGGTCTAACAAAGTTCTTATTTCTTAGGGCTTAGGAGTAGGTCTAGTCTTAACATCATAGGCCTATTATCAGTCATAAACTTTATGATTTTGAACCCCCCTCTCCACACACAAAAATAATTATAACTAGGCCTACGCCTATGGGGCCAAACATTTAATAATCGCAAACACACTTGGACTAGTAAAACTGGAATTAAAATGGTGGAGTTGTTCGTATAGCAATAAGAGTAGCTATTTTGGGAGATCTTCAACAATGTTTTGGAATATAATCTTATCTCAAAATTGTTGGGCTCTTTTAACCACCGCGTCTTACAAACAATCCAGACTAGTCGATCTAAGTTTTAGAGGTAAATTTACCATTATTAGCGTGAAAGGAGTGTGAGGAACAATTTAGAAAGAAACACCCCAAACCAGACCCACCGGGTTTTGAATTCCGAACTACCCGCATCGCCAGCAAACTGAGTAGACGAAGCCATCGTTTTGTCCGTGTGCATAATGATAGGCTTACGGGTATGGCTGTTTTCCAACAACAAAATATAATAGGCCTACTCGAATTATTCCAGGATGGCGAAAGCAATCTTACCCTAATACTCAGGATATACCACTCATGTGTCAGAACAAAGGGCCAGTTTCATAGTCAAATTTAGTACGCCTAAAGTGCGAGTCGATACTAAATACAGGACAACACCTACCTAGACCAAAATGGAATGGGCCAGTTTCATAGTCAGACTTAGTACGCCTAAAGTGCGAGTCGATACTAAATACAGGACGACACCTACCTAGACCAAAATGGAATGGGCCAGTTTCGCATATGAAACTAGCCCATTCCATTCAATTTCAGGTAGGTGACGTCTTGTATTTAGTATAGCGCCGCACTTGAGGCGTACTAAATTTGACTATGAAACTGGCCCAAAGTCATAATCAACCACAGAGTTTGATTTAGAATCGAATCGACGCCACTCTAGACGATTTTCTCAAATTCATTCCCCCACTGTGAGAAGTATAGGGTACCGTAGCCTATGAATGAGCCCACGGTATTTTTTAAGTCCACCATGTTGAAATGTGATAGAAACTTAATAAATGAAGTCATCGTGTAAATGAATAGAAATGTGTGGTACAACATAAATATTCCCTGTTCGAAGTGGGGTAGAGAGTACGTGGATGTTCAGACAGCTGCTGTCCCACTACCGTGATCATGACGAACTCTCTTGTTTGAACGGACCAATAAGAATAGACATGGGAGGAGCTTGAATGTGGCCGTGAACAGACCAATCAAAGCTCTGGCGTTACCGGGCCTTACCGCCCGCGGACAAGATACGTTAACGAGCTCTGCTGCCATCTACCATCGAGGTCTCCAACCACCGGGATGCCAACTGGTAGCGAACGTTGGACAGTGGATTTAGATGGGTTTTTTTTCACTTCCTTCCTTCAATGTATTGCGAATTTTTATTTTTTTTTCCATTAAAAAATGGCTGTAATGCATTATGAGCGCTGAGCTATACGCACTTGTTCACGACATGATCCAGTTTTTTGTCTTCGTTTAATCCTTGTAGAAGGATCAAACATAGATTCGTGGATCCCCGCAATGATTGTTTGAACATAATTTTTTGTTTCGTGTTCTTTTTTTTAATCTTTTTTTTTTGTTGTTGCTGGGTCAAATGTTTAGAGTGCCCCATAGAGATTTTATTTCTTCTGTCTAGTCAAGATTTTGTGGTTATATTTCGAGGTTGGGGAGAAATAATTTATTTTCATCTTATAACCGTAAAATAAAGAATAAAATAAAACTTTTCAGGCATCACCAAATAATTAAGTTAAGCTTCACTTGTTTTCATAATTCTTGTCGTCTACTCTACTAGGCCTACTTGTGTCTTTATGTCTAAGCATTCACTAGTGGCTTGTTATTTGGTGTTCCTTTGCATTTAAACGAGGACCGCAGTTTCTTTAGGTCCATTTGATTATTTCGAGTGAAATCGTTCGAGAGTGTTCCGTTGGCCTAGAAATTGTTTCTACACATTCTGCTCAAATACTCGCCTACACTACAGAGCTATTTTATTAACACATTCAGACCAAAAAAAAGAAAAAAAAACGAAGGTATGTTTTTTCCTTTATTATCGTTGTCCTCAAATAATAGACTAGTGTTGAACGTAGGACTATGGCTAATAGAAGATTTAGAATGTTTTTTATAAGACAAGAACATAATGTAAACTTTTTAAATTTTTCCTACTTTTTAGTTGTTTTTTTTTACTAGCCTTTGATTTAGTTTGAGAGCCTAGAATGGAGGGGCATAACATACCTAGGCTATTGGTTTAGCTACAGTCTTCGCCATTACATTGTATGGTCTATGTTACGCCAACTTCCTTACTGTAAACACTGTCAATTAATAAATTTTACTCGATTAAACTTTTGTATATTAGCCATTCCTGACAAATTATTTCTGTAAGGGGCAATATAATTTCGAATAGCAGGCTAGGGCGTTCGATAAATATGGTGTAAAATATTAAAAGCTTAGAAAATAAAGGTGTAACTATATAGGTTTTCGTGCATTTATATCTAAATTGTATTCTAACAGGAGGAAGACAATTTTTGGTGTAATATTGACCTTTTTAGAGCCTCCCATAGGATTGTGTTAAGTTATGTGTAAAATCATTCGTTTAGTCTAATGGTGAAAATATACTAGTGTTTGCTCTTTTACAAAATCTGAAATTACAAACTCAGTTCCTAGGTTTACAAACTATCCCTAAGTATTTAAGATAGGTCTATAGCTCTACAAATTAGGTCATTTAGGATACATTTACATAGATACACACCTCTAATTTTAAAATAAGTAGCCTTCACATTATATATATACCTTACTTCTCTCCCTCTTAATAACAAAGGTTTATTAATCCTTCAAATAAAATTATTAATGAACTTGAGTATTTCAATCCATGTAGATTCCCGATGTGTTGAGCCTGTAAATATATTATAAATAATGAATAGTAAAATTTCATGGACGATCATTCAAATTGAAGCGATAACAAGTGTTATAGGCCTATTGATTATCTGTGTTTTATTTTTTAAAAGACAAATCGACCTAATTAAGTTAAGGAATAGTTGAAATTATGACACAGCCAACTGACTATTCATATACCAATATAAAACTAGGCAGTAGGCTAAATTAACTTTAGAAAAAGCCGTTCAATATTGAATCCACATCCTACCTATAGTTCGTATATAGGCCCTAATTTTGTTTGCTGTAGAATCCCTCAAAATATATATAGGCCTGTATATATTTTTTTAAATATCAGGTTCTTAGTAAAATGTCGATTTATTCTAACTCTATATTTTGGGATATATATTTTAGTTTCCAGCCCTTACAAGTCTTTCATACAAGTTAGTGTCTACACATTATCAGTATTTAAGCGTAAATTTGAGCTTATTCTAATATTCTAAAGGAGTGGTTCTCAAACTTGGTTCCGCGAAGGGATGTAATGGGCGTAATGGCCGTAATGGCCGTAATGGCGGTAAAACATTATTAATGCATCTAAATTTGTATGCTAAAAGTTCATAACCATCCATCTCATTAGCAGCATATCCAGTTTAAAAATGAAAAGAATATGAAATGACTTTTTAGTTTTTAGCATTTAACATTTTAACATTTAACAAAGCTTAAAAAAAAGTGTGAAAAAAGTGTAAGTAACAGTAAATTTTGAAGTTATATTATATTATATTTCCAATGCAAAATATGTAACATTAATGTAAGAAATAAATTAATTTTGTCTTAGTCTTAATCTTAATTTATAACGTTAGATTATTATCTAGGCCTATATCTTTTAGTTAAAGTTCAAAATCTTGTAGTATAGTTGTAATAGGAAAGGATTTAGACATAAATTACTCAAAGGGGTTACTCAGTTGGTTTCACAGCTTTTATATATTTCTGTGTGATAAAATAGTTTGAGTACCATTGTCCTAAATAATAATAAACTCAGATTGGCTAATATATTTTATAAATAAAATTAGGAAAGCAATCGTTAATTCATAAGCTTATAATCATAATCGAAGAAATTAAATAAATTTAAATTATTACATTTGTAAGGTAGATGATAGTTTATGTGATATTTCAATTTTATATGCGTTTTTAAAAAAATAGCCTCTAATATATGCCAAATCAGTCTACTAAGTTGAATTGGGGCATTATTTTCTGAGAAAATTTCTCATTTTAGTTTAATAAAATAACTACAAAATAAATTGCGAACTCTATTGTCATGCTGGGTTATAGAAAGATTCAGTGTCCCACAATAGCAGTGGAACTATTATTTTGATGGATGGAACTTCAATTGGATAGTCTATTAGCTAAACCCACAGGCCTAAAGTTATTTCAATTTTGATGTTAGGCCTATCATAGAAGGATATACAATAATAAGTAAACACACTATACAATAAGTATAATTTAAAGATTTTTACCAGTTTCAAATTATAAAAAGCCTAGTCTTTACTAGACCAAGATAATGCATGGGTTATTTGTAGTCTGATTTTCTTAGGAGGCCCATTATTTAAAAACTGGGAGCGCGTGTAAATATAAATATCACAGCTATATAATCTTAGTCCATTAAATTGACCGGCACCGAGCTGTAGGGGTGAGTCCTACGAACATATGGGTCCCGGGTTATATTCCCGACTAGTTGCTAACTTGGCTATTTTTCTCGAAAGGGGAATCACCCCAACGCTCACCAGTGTTTGGTAAATTAGGCTTAAATTAAGCTTAAACGATGTTTAGGAGTTTCCACTGGTTCCACACCCTTATATTCACTATCACCATCACCTCAACTCAACGGGAAATGGAAAGAGTCACCACGTAAAGTATGTAGCCTACAATAATTATTACATTAGGGCGTCCATCCCATGGGCAACGGTACATTAGTAGCTACTGGCTAATCTTTAGGCTACACAAACTGGGCTACAAATGAGCTAGCCCAGAGAAGCAATATTATTATTACTGTCTATTTAATTAATAATGTAAAGAGAAAGTTAACAGTAATTCTAAAGGAAATATTATTAGAAGCTTTCTTGTGACCTGGTGGTCTAGGGGTAAGGTGTCACACTTCTGTGCTGGGGGTCCGGGGTTCAATCCTCGGTCCCGGCACAGATTAGCACAGATTTATCTGATCGCCAAACCCTTCCTTCACCTCTGACAAGACGTGTATTAATCACAACTTGTGAATGTGTGGAAATCCAGGCCTCCACCGTGGTTCGGATTCCACGTTAAACTTTAGGTCCTCCATTTAATCTCACAATCACCCTACCATTACACTTTAGCATAAGTGCGTATAACCCGAACGGGTAGTAAAACGTGGTGCTAATAATAATTAGAAGCTATTGATAAATTTTAATTAAAAATCAAATAAAACATATCTATACAATGCTAAGTTTTAGTGACTTTCCACTAAATATTGGTGGTGTGAAGTGGGATTCCTATAAAAATCAGGGTTTAGTAGGCCTATACCTGATGAAGTTCAAAGTAACAAAAATAAAAATATTTTAGTTTAATTCACATTCAACCTGTCAAATGAAACTAGAGTGTAATTCAATAAGCCTATTTTGACACTTAAAGTAAAATTGAGATTGAAATGAAACGCAAAGCAAATAAAGCATTATTATTATTATTATTATTAGCACCGCGTCTTACTACCCGTTCGGGTTATACGCACTTACGCTAATGTGTAATGGTATTGTGATTGTGAGATGAAATGGAGGACATACAGTTTAACGTGGAATCCGAACCACGGTGAAGGCCTGGCATTCCTCACATTCACAAGTTGTGATTAATACACGTCTTGTCAGAGGTAAAAGAAGGGTTTGGCAATCAGATAAATCTGTGCCGGGACTGAGGATTGAACCCCGGACCCTCAACACAGAAGTCTGATACCTTACCCCTAGACCACCAGGTCACCGACCAAATAAAGCAAATAAAGCAAATGTTTGCCAGAAGATGTTGAACAAAGGGCATAGTAGCTTTTATTTTAGCTAGCCTACCGGTTATAATTTCAAGTCAAGATGAATAGGCCTCTATGGTGAACTTCTTTGGTGGAGCGGAAGGAGGTGGGAGTAATTTTTCTTATTTTTTTTATGACAACTTTTGTTGTTGTTGAAAATAACTTAAATAAAATACTGCTTCAGTAGATACAATTATTTCTCAACAGGTCTTGAACATGATTGTGTGATGATCATAGTGGGATTTGAACATAAACTTTACCCAGAGTTCAAACCCTGCTTGGTTAACTAAGGGTGTTTTTTTCTCCTAAATGGTTTCCCACTCTCTTTTTCCCCGCAAATTGGGGTACAATTCCTCTAAAATAACCCCTGCCTAATCCCTATTCTACTAGCGTCTAGGGGTGTGCGTTGTCCACTTTTTTCAATTTGAAGTGAACTCGAATCGAATATATGAAATATGCTCGAAACAGAATCGAGGTTCGAATATATTCTTTTAGTTGTTTTATGCTTGAAAAAATATTACAGTATATTGTGGTCATTTAAATTACTTCATGCACTAAAAATACTTGGAAAAATGTTTTTTTATTGCACAATTTTTTGTAATCTTTCGTGCTACTCTGACAAATCAAGCTATTACTACAACATGCTATTCGATTTCATCAGAATTTGTCCATATAAATATTGAGCTGTAAGGTATAAAACATCTCAGAATGGCTATTGTTGAACATTAATGGAGTATTTTAGCTGGCAATATTTTTAATGGCGAAGTTTTGAAGCGAGGTCGAAGCTGATGTTTGTTTCGAGCCAAGTCAAAGTTTCGAATCTTCCCACATCCCTACTAATAGTTAATGTAGGCCTATAACCCAAACGGGTAAGTTACCATGAGGTGATGATTATTTTTTTTTATAATGAGGAGAATAAGTCCTGATCAGTTTTAATTGATGACTGTGACTGATATTCAAGAATTATGTGTAGAAAATATCACTAAATACATCTATTGAAGAAAAGTTTTTTATTTTGACCAAAATATATCACAAAAAGCTGTAATAAATACGGGCTTTAACTGGCGTTCCCCTCAAACAGGACCGGATTTCCCATAAGGCTAACCTAGGCCATGGCCTTAGGCACAGGTCTGGAGGGGGGAGCAGATCGAGTAGTTGGTAGTTGGGAAAACGGAGAGAGAGAGCCACAGTTTTAAGGAACTGTACTTCTCAGACTGCACAAGGTGAACAAAATGTGCAGAGCGTTAATGTAGATATCTTCGCTGTAGTAAAATTTCTCAAGTCACTCATTAAATTCTTCGATGATCTTCGGGAGCAGTTTGATTTGTATGAAGAGAAAGCTCTCGTCTGCGAAAAGAAAACATACTAGGAAGATGATAGACGGCAGACTGTCGGAAAACTTCAAACGAACGAGACCCGCGATGGCGAGGTACGTTTTTCTGGGTTATACAATTTCAGGGTGAACTCATTCATACCCAATGTTACCAAGCTGAAAGAAGAAATGAAAAAAAAGAATGGTTGCATATGAAGATTTTTTTAAGACAGATTTGCTGCCATCACAAAAATGTGGACTTTGACCCCTGCAGAGTTTAATGATTTTCTAATAATAGCTAGGCCTTTACATTACCGAAGACAAATACAAACTGGCAATCAATAGAGATAGGCCTTAAACGTAACATGTTTTTGTGACGTCTCCAAAATATATAGGACTCACGTATAAAATAAGTTGGCCATCACGTTCTCACTTTCTCAAACCAGGATAGCTCGACATTGAAACAATGTCAATTATGTGGTTTAGTTGGGTGTTTATTATACTGGTATAAAAAAAACACAAGCTACTTTGAAAGAGCTGACCTTCAAAGATACCTCCATCATTGTTTTACATTGTGGGCTGGCTCTTTGATTTTTAGGGAGACGGTATTTATAGCCGTGGCATGATATTTACCAGTCATGAAGGTATGGGTGTGTGATAAACACTCCAACCCTTTATATATATGTCACTAGGTATGGGTGTGTGATAGACACTCCAACCCTATATATATCTGTCACTAGGTATGTGTGTGTGATAGACACTCCAACCCTATATATATCTGTTACTAGGTATGTGTGTGTGATAAACACTCCAACCCTTTATATATCTGTCACTAGGTATGTGTGTGTGATAGACACTCCAACCCTATATATATCTGTCACTAGGTATGTGTGTGTGATAAACACTCCAACCCTTCATATATATGTCACTAGGTATGGGTGTGTGATAGACACTCCAACCCTTTATATATCTGTCACTAGGTATGGGTGTGTGATAAACACTTCAACCCTATATATATCTGTCACTAGGTATGGGTGTATGATAAACACTCCAACCCTAGATACATATATATATATATCATTAGGTATGTGTGTGTGATAGACACTCCAACCCTTTATATATCTGTCAGTAGGTATGGGTGTGTGATAAACACTTCAACCCTATATATATATATCTGTCACTAGGTATGGATGTGTGATAAACACTCCAACCCTATATATATCTGTTCCTAGGTATGGGTGTGTGATAAACGCTCCAACCCTATATATACCTGTCATTAGGTATGGGTGTGTGATAGACCCTCCAACCCTTTATATATCTGTCACTAGGTATGGGTGTGTGATAGACACTCCAACCATATATATATATCATTAGGTATGGGTGTGTGATAGACACTCCAACCATATATATATATCATTAGGTATGGGTGTGTGATACACAATCTAATCTATTTTCTTATCGGTTAATATAGAGGTTAGAGTTTTTAATTTCTTAACAACAAAGTATTTCAATAGATCAAACTAAATTGATAAATGCAATATTTATTCTATAAGTAATTAGGCCCCTACATTATATCACATTGGCAAGGCACGAAACTCCTTGGCATCCAAATACATCATAGCCTGATATATCGCCTACTAATATATAACACGAGGCATGAGCGATTAAGGTACTTGGTCATGAGCTGAGCACGGGGCTTCCGGTGGAATCAGGCCACGATGCGTACAGTTAAATGCTTGGGCGTGAAAAACTAATTTTTCTAGTAGGGTTTCTACTACAAAATTGTACTATAGCCTTAGCCAATAAAAGGTCATACACATACTACAAATGGACCCCCACTGGGGGTGCATTAAATTCCATAGGGGTCTTGCCCCGAACCCCACCACCCTTTCTACCCCCTTGGTTAGAGGCCTATCACATAAGAATTGTTGGGCCTAACATATTCCTCTTGCATTAAAAATGTACTAGAATATACTTTTTCCTTATTTTATGTAGGCTATTAAGCCTACAGTTTTGTTGATTTTTTTGAATCTTTATTTATGAATTATACTATTTATAAATGGTCTTGTTGTTGTTAAAAACGCGTAGACTATCGTAAATAGAACTATTAACGTCCCGGGATTCCGAATCCGTCATAACTCCTTTCTGGTCCACACCACCCCCAAGAATAGGCTTGACAAATTATACTAAAAAATCGATACCACTAGCATGGTAATTATATATTAGGTTCTTTATACTTAACCTTAGCATAAACAAGAAGGATTATAATTGAGTGAATTTGGATTCCAATTTTCAAAGAAGAAGGAGAAAAATTGTGTTTAAGAAACCTTCCAATTTTATGTTTTATCGCTTATCACTTCAGCATGATTTCCCTCAGATTTAAAAATAATTTATTCGTTTGGTAAATTTATATTAGGACTAGAATTTTAAATCTTCATTCTTTGTTTAGTTAAAATGTTATCAATAAATTCACAAATTTGATTCATAGCTTATTATTATCAAAGGGAATGCATCCATTTTAATTATTAATTTGGTCTAGGGGTGAGGTGTCAGACTTCTGTGCTGGGGGTCCGGGGTTCAATCCTCGGTCCCGGCACAGATTTATCTTATTGCCAAACCCTTCCTTCACCTCTGGCAAGATGTGTAATAATCACAACTTGTGAATGTGAGGAATGCCAGGCCCCCACCGTGGTTTGGATTCCACGTTAAACTGTAGGTCCTCCATTTCATCTAACAATCACCCTACCATTACACTTTAGCGTAAGTGCGTATAACCCGAACGGGTAGTAAGACGCGGTGCTAATAGTAATAATAATAATTATTAATTTGGTTGCTAACGTGCACTTTCTAAACATAGGATAGGATAGGACCTATTGATTGAATATCAGATATTAATTTATTTTAGAGCTAGTATCATTTTTATAAGGTACATTTTCCAATTTATTTCCATAGCAAACTTTACAATCACGATCCCGTGCACTAATGTACTATTTTACTGAATGTGGATCACATGCCTTTAAACGTAGGCCTATTCAGGAATCCCATTACAGACTTGACACAAAATGTCAATATTTAAGTGCAATTTATATTTTCTATATTCACCAAAGACTGTATCTTCCGAGATCCACATTAAAAATTTGTCTTCATGAGAGCTAAATAAAACTAACAGTTTATATTAAACTTTACCTATAGGCCTACGCAACAAACAAAAATATTCTTTGGAATTTTGAAAAGATGTTACCTACTTTATATGTATTATAGTGAAATATTGTGTGAAAAGCGAAAGTACCCCAAAATAATAAGACAGTACACCTATAGGCTATATTTTTTAATTTGTCAAAATATACATATTTACCTTTAATTCATAAATGGTTTGGCGAAATTTCTCAATATTCAAGATTTACAGTGGCACAACAATACATTTAACTTTTATGAATGGGCGTACTATCTATCAAAACTTTATTTCTGTATTTTTTTCCAATTGAAAATTTAAGGAATTTCTGTATGACAACATATTTTTTTAATACATTTTGCTTATGTATCCAACAAATTTTCAGAAGTCAACTTAATAAATATATTTTAAGTTTTTATTAACATAATTTCCTCTATCGAGGGGTACATATGACTCACACGCTCCTCTCATTCCAAACCAGGTGAGCCACAGGATATTTATGCACTTATTTGTGATATAAAACTTCAACGCTACTACTATGAGCCAAATCATCGCGAGCAAACCATTTTTAATACATATTAAAAAGAATATAACAGCTAAAACTAAATGAATAATATGTAGAGTACAACCCAGAAGTATTAGAAATAGTATTCCTTCCAAGCCTAAGCTGGTTCAATTAAAAGAAGATAAAGATAATCGAGTTTTCAAACAAATTACTTTATTTCCTTATTAATACATTTATTAATTCAAATATGGAGATCATACTATATATGTTCAATATCCTTTAATAAATAGTAGACTATTTACTAATATGAGTCATGATGTTTTTTTATATTATAATTTTTAATCAATTTGAATTTGAAAATTAAGTTCTCATTGTTAATATCCTTAATAAGTTATTGCTAGATATTGTTAAAAAGCTTTTCTTTTCACAACAGAGCACACATTTTTATCTCATCGATTGATATATGTTTTTGAAGACTATAGCCTATTATTAATTATTCAGCCAAACATTTGATCTTACATATTTAGTTACATTTTCAAACACATATCCGACACTTTAGCTCAGTCGGTAGCATGTCTGTCTACTGAACTAATGGTCCCGAATTTGATTCCCGGCATGGTCGAAAAATGTATCATTGGTGAAAAGTGAGTTTACACTTTCACAGTGATGAATTAACGGCCAATGGACTGGATGTTGTTTCTATCCTAGTCTTAAGTTAGATTATGAGGCATATGAAGCTACAACAGGCCTAGTAAGCCGGTGGTGGAGACTATATGACTTGAATAAAAAACTAACATTTTAATAGCTTGGTACTCATACAAAAAATATGTGTTTACATAGTTAAGTAGGAAATTAATTTGGCAGGAAGTGTGTTTCTGAAAATATTCAAAGCCCACATTCTTATAGACAGACACGTATTTATTCAGAGGATAAACATTCAGTGTTGGTAAGAGTATAAGACATGTCTTGATGATCCTATGCTGAATCCAGAGTCCGGATTTTGATGACATGTCGCATTTCTTTTTTGTTTATTACATACAATTCTTATGATTACATAAACTCTCTTCATGATCACCTGGTTGTAGAAATGTATATTTTCAGGTCATTTTTTGTTATTTTGAAATTTTATGCCATATTTTCTTGGTTTTTCGTAATTTTTGAATCATTTTTAGGCATTTTTGAATCATTTCTAAGTCATATTAAGGCGTTTATGTTGATTAAATATATTTCTAATACTATAAATGTTTTACAAATACATACAATTTTTCAACAGACAGTTGTTTATGAATGATAAGATAATTTAGACAATGAACTTCATATCCTCTTTTTTATATTTGTAAAATACATATTCTTATTGAAACAATCAACTAAGTTGGGGAGAGCTGCGTTGGGATGGGATAGCTTTTATTCTGAAAAATATATTTGTAAATCAATATTTATAAGAATGCAAAAGATTAGTTAATAATAATATTTGGCACCACGTCTTACTACCCGTTCGGGTTATACGCTTAAGTACTAATTACTCTAATGGATTAGGAATTGGGAGAGTTGAATTTAGAGGAAGTGAACCCGCATTTGCTTGGAGGGAGAGTGGAAAACCATTTAGGAAAAACTACCCCCCAGTTCACCTGACCGAGATTCGAACCTCGATCTCCCCGTCCTCGGCGGTCGAGCTCAACACGACTAGCGCGTTAGCTAACTACGCCACCGAGGCGGGTCTAAAGATTAGTTGCTAAAGGCTTTTTATTACATACGTATTTTTTAGTTTACGTTTGTAAAGTGATTGTTTGATTTATTCGTGTGCATTTATTAAGAATTTTTTCATTTTATAAGTTTTTTTTAAATTTGAAGTCTTTTTTAGAATGAATAGCTGTTTTTTTGGATAATATTTTTTATGATTTCTAGGTCATTAAAATCCAGGCTCTATCAACTTCTTTTCAATTTGATGTCAAATATGTTCACTACTTTAACCCTGTAAGGTAGTATTCTTACCTTGACCGACTACACTCTGGCTCTATCTTATAAGATGCACCATTGTGTAGCCCTTCAATGTAAGCTAGGCACCATTCAGAGCAAACGAAGTACATTTTGTAAGAATTTGATTTGATATCATGGCTCAAATCACATATTATTTTCATTAATACCACAGGGCCTTAACGTGTTCTATTCGTAACATATTGCTATAACTTAGCTCTAAATAGTTATTGTAGGCTTAGGCCTACTTGAAGTAGCATCTTAAATTTTGTATTTATTGTTATTGTCTCAATAGTTTTTTGCAACTGACATGGCCCATTTAACAAAGCACAAATAATATTTGAGTAGCAAATATTAATTTAGTTAAAACAGCTTTTATCTATCATAAAATCCACCATGTTTTTAAAGATGTTCATGCCACAAAGTCAAAGGACTAATTTATGGCAAAAATATAATTATTTTTGATCGAATTTACACTCTTGGTTTTAGTCAAATGATTAAATGCTACATATTAATGCATTAGGAAAGTTAGATTTTCTTGCTAATTTGGATAAGCCTACACGAGTTGGTGATGTATTTCATAGGGTCTATAGCTATAATTTTAATAATACTGAAAATAGATGTTTCGATGTAGGCTACTGTAATAGCACTTAAAACATATTTAATTTAAAGTTTAGCCATTATTTAATGTATTTTCCTCAATTTAAATGGCCTTTCTCTGAATGCTTAAGAAAATAGAAAGCATGAAGGCCTAAATGCAATTATAAGTTTTTATGTTAGCCTTCTTTAGGGATATTATTTAAATTGAAAATTTACACTTGGACATGGCACTCGAACTCGGAAAATCGTCCCTCAAAAACTCTGCCTTAAACTATGAGTGAAAAATGACCCTGAGCACAAGATGGTTCCTGGATAGCCGAGTGGTTAGAGCATTGGGATTACTAGTAAAAGGTTCTAGGTTTGATTCTCGTGTCCAGATGTCATTTTTCAATTTAAAGGAGATAATATATTGATGATGATCTCTAGAAGCGGTTATAACCACAAGTAACTACTGTAATGCCATGTCTATTTAATTAATCGAGCTTGTTCGAATAGATGGGTAATGTATTAAGGTATTGGTAAGTAACATAAAATACCTACTTGACTGCGCCTAGGTTAGGATTGTAGGTCTTAAATGAGATAAAATACCTAACTGATGCAATGACTATGTCTTGTCTAGAAATAATTTCTAGCCTATTAGAATTATTATTATTATTAGCACCGCGTCTTACTAACCGTTCGGGTTATACGCACTTACGCTAATATGCAATGGTAGGGTGATTGTGAGATGAAATGGAGGACCTACAGTTTAACGTGGAATCCGAACCACGGTGGAGGCCTGGCATTCCTCACATTCACAAGTTGTGATTAATACAAGTCTTGTCAGAGGTGAAGGAAGGGTTTGGAAATCAGATAAATCTGTGCCGGGACCGAGGATTGAACCCCGGACCCTCAGCACAGAAGTCTGACACCTTACCCCTAGACCACCAGGTCACCCTAGCCTATTAGAAGCCCACTATAAAATTAAATGAGCCATAGTTTCAAACTAAAGGCATTATTATACTGTGACCTTAATGAAAATAACCTTTACTAATGCAATAATTGTTATTAATGTTGGATCCAGAGACTTATCTCATTCTTAATAATATTCGAGATTTGAGGATTTGAAAAAAAAAATCTAAATTCAAGATTCTATGTAAAATGTATTTTTTCAAATATTGAGTAGAATTTTTATATAGTTAGTTTTAGTTATAGTTTGACCCGTTCTTCACATGGGTAAGCGGCATCAAATCTAAGCAGAGCTTAAGGTTGGGTGCTAGTGAGTGCGAATTTAGTGCGCTAATTTTGCAGTTTTTATAGCATAAACATTTTTTGAACAAAATAAATCAAATTTTTCTTCTATAGAAACATAGAGTTTAGTTTTCTGCACGTGCTAATCTCAACAGTTTTTGAATATCTGTCATGAGCATAGCGGCATTTGGTGACAAACTTTTTATATTAAGAGAAAAAGTTGTCATTAAATTCTAGGACACCCTTGACAGATATTCAAGGACTGTTGAGATTAGCATGTGCAGAAAACTAAACTACATGTTTATATAGAAGAAAAATTTGATTAATTTTGGCCAAAAATGTTTATGCTGGAAAAACTTCAAAAATACTTCCCTAAACTCACGCTCACTATCACCCCATCTTAAGGTTGTATGGATGGGAAAACGAATTACTGAAAGTTTTTATTGTAATTTTTTTTTTGTTAATGTAAATAAAATATTGCTTTATTAGATACTTATAGTTTAGTTGTCTACGCGTGGTAATATATTAACAGTTATTGGATATTTGTCATCATCATCATCATCGCGACATTTGAACACGATTATTTTTAAAAGAAGAGGAAAATCATTGTTCAGATTCCGTGATCTGTAGACACCACAAATATTCAAGGACTGTTTGGGCTAATATTTTTTGAAAATTAAACTAAACTTATCTAATAATACAATACTCTTTATATTGACAAAAAGATTATTTTTTTGTTTTAATAATTTTACAAGAATATTTACCTTACCTCGTTTTTGTCATCCCACCTTAAGAACACATTAATAGTAGGTTTTAAAGAAATGCACCAGCACTCGCTTTTAAAGGATAAGTATGCTGGTGACATCACTATTTAAAGGATAAGTTTGCTTGTGACATCACTATTTAAAGGATAAGTTTGCTGGTGAGATCACTATTCCAACGGTCTGGATAATTTCGGATGAGGACGTTAGAGGAACCGGTTTGAGCCCCGGCATAGTATAAAATTATGCTTCACTTGATGATGTAGACCTCGTCAAAGAAGTAGGCCCTACACCTCACAAATGAGGTACGAGCGATTCTGAGATCACCATAAGGGTTGTCCATTCAAGTAATACTCCAAGGAAAACCCTTGTAGAGCTAATTTAATGATTCAATTTGTTTGTACCTCGATGCTGGGTTGTTATTCCCTAGTGGAACACAACCATTCTTGAAAATGACTTATTCGCGTGATTGCTATAACCTCGCGCTAAATAGGTATAATTACTCACGAATAAACTGTTCAATATTTTAATAAACGTGCCATTTGTTTTGCTTAATCAATCGATTATATTAGAAGGTTTGTCTCAAAACTAATGTATTTAAATCGACCGACATTTCTCTATCACTCTCGCAATGTTTTATTGATGATCATGCATCTCACGTGGGTGGCTGGGATATTGCCAATCATATGTTGCGCTCAGGTTAAATAAAAGTTAGTTATAAAACCTTTTTAACATTCCACGAGTTTGGTGTTTACTGGAATGAACACAAAACTATTTTATATGACCTTACTGGCTACATATAGGGACTTGTAAACGTAGTTTAAAAGTTGACCTTATCCATTTTGAAAAGTCCAAAAATCGACATATTTTGATTGATTAGTCTTAAAATGCCCGGGAAATGAAAGGTAACCGATATAGGAATAATGGATATTTGTGAATCGAATTATGTAATTTAATAGGGTTTGGAAGGTTAAAACACATTGTATTGCCATTTGTATTTTTACTCCTCTCCTGTTTGTTCTCCTACTGCCGTTCAGCTCCCCCCAGTAACGTTACAAACCTGCTAGGTTTCCTGAGTTTATGAATTTCTGCTCGACTATTATCTGTTTCGGTCTGCCGAGCTCAATATATTACAGATGTATGCTACCTAATTAACCGAACTTTGTTCTCCCTAGATTTGTTTTTTTATCTTATTTATAGACCTCTATTTCATGTACTTAATATTCCTACACATGTATACATCCCACCCCTAATTGAAAATGTTAGAAAGAGCATCGTGTAGCAATAGAGGGCGTGACTCTCTCCACCTGTATGGGAAGCAGGTGTGTGTTGTTTTAGTACAATTACATACGGTAATTATTGTAGACTGGAAACACTAAGAACAATCCCCATGGATACATTTTAAAATATACAACCAGGTTTCATTTCGTTTTGCACTTGTTTCAAACTAGCTCACGGTGAAATAATTACCTACTCATATTTAAATGCAAAGAATAATTTTTATTGTGGTTTTAATCCTTGCGTTAAACACAAAGGCTATTTAACTGATTAATATATGTACTAAAGATTTAGAAGTATTTCTTTAAAAAGTAATTACACCCGCGTTAGTTTGTAGGAGATATGATAAAACCAATGCTAGATCACATATTCGTGAGTACAATATTTAACTGGCACCCTTTCTCTTGTTTCACGCAACTTTTTTTTCTTCTTCAAAGTGATGAAATTGTTTAACTCGCTCCAAGTAGACATACTGTATAAACACCCCCCTAACCCCTTAAGTTCCCGCTGGTGACAACCGGTACGACAGGGTGTAGTTTTGATCCAGAGAGATGAGTGTTGAAACGTGAATCCCGTCAACAGAGCGTTTAATGGAGCTCAAGAGTCCGTACAGTAGGATCGTCATTAGAATAACCTTTTTCAGACCATCAACAACAACAAAAAACTAATGTAGAGAAGTACAGTCTGCCATAATTTAGACCATATTTAATTAGTAACAACATCTAAACATATGGCTTGGCGCATGGACGCATTAATGTAGTGCTAGTAACTTTTTAAACGCTCATATAAAGTATCTTAATATGGTGTCTAACTATTTTATCCGCCTCATTTATTTAAAATAAATCCTATAAACTTATTTAACAAAAAACACGTCAGAGTGCCTTCCTCGACCTGGTTTCCTTTCCTTTATATTATTTTTATTTTACCTAAAGCAATGTTTATCATCATAAGAGTCCTATACCTTATCTCAGTCGCTGGCGTGTCTGTCTATTGAAATTAAAGGTCTCGGCTTCGATTCTTGACAGGGCTGAAAAATTAATCATCGGTGAAATGTGGTTTTTACCTTTTCACAGTGATGAATTAACACTGGGTGCAGGATATTGTATCTATTCTAGATTTAAGTTAGTTTATAAGTCGTGTGGTGATATAGACAGTCGGTTAAATACCTCAAATAATAATAATAAAAAAAAAGCTCCCTAGTGTTGTGTGTCAAAATTAGCGGACTAATATAAAGATACCTGGTTTGACTCTTTAAAGGTACAAGATAATGAATTAACTATTTCATATGCTGTTAAATTAAAGGTCTGAATGTGTGAATTGTTTTGTGTTGTTACGCTATAAAACGTGTCACTACGCACTATATGCGTTCGTCCCACAACTTTCTCTCTCTCTCTCTCTCTCTCTCTCTCTGTCCTATTTACCTCTATTCTTTCTCTCGTATAATTCTATCTTAACGATTTGTGTCAACGGGGACCCGAGTTTTACTAACGACCCGTCTCTCGTCTGACTTGATACTCGTCATTTTTTTATTACTCCCCCTCCCTTCCCTGAAGTGTCGAGTCACGTCTTCTTCCTCGTGTTTAAATAACCCTTTTTTAACTTTCTCATCAAGAGAGAGTATTGTAATGGTTAACATTTTTGTATCTCTAGACTATGATGTATCTTTTTAAGTTTCATGCGTGTTGGGACCCGAAAATGTGGATTTTATATTTCTGCCCGTCTCTCTGGCCATAAATTTGAAACGGTATGATGGATTATGTTAAAATTTATATCTATATATAGATCGGGTCATTTTTATTTTATTTTAACCTTATTCCTCAAATTAAAGGAATTTACAGATAAGTGAGTTTTTGTTTGAATACCAAATTTTTCGAAAATGGCTCTTAATAGTTTTGTTTTAAATGGATATCTAGTAAGTGTTTGACTTCCCAAATAACTCTCTATAGTTAGTTTTTGGGTAAAAATTCTTTAAAGGTGTAGTTTACTGATGATGAGTTGATTTGTAGAAAACTCGAAATATTTGGAAAAGGGCTATAGTAATTTAGTAATTTTGTTTAAATGTATATTTTTAGGGAGTGTCAAGACAATTAGAACTCTTATCACTTGTCTTTCGGGGAAAATTCTTTTAAGGATCTAGATAAAATATATATATTTTTAATTTTAAATATTTTTAAAAATGGCTCCAGCGATTTGGTTCCAAATTATTATTATCGGGATACTATTTTACATGATCATTAATAATTATATTTATTTTTCTAAAATAAATTAATTTAAGTGTAGTTTAAGCCTACCAACGACAAATTATTATTTTTTAAATATTTTAATTTTAATACATACTCTTTTATTCTTAAAACTCTGAATGTTTCTCTTTTTCACACATTCATCTACAACATTTAGCCATGTCTCACATGGCATACCCCTTTTGATTCACACACTCTACCTTCATATATTTGCTTGGTCACTTGATCCACACTCATCCTTTCAACATACCCGACTGTCAGATATTAAAGTAACTGATATCCCACACGAGGCAACTAAACTCTACAGCAAGTTTGAACACTTACGGGCACATTGTACACATTTGGTATACATTTATTTTTATATTAATTCGATCTTTTATATGTTTATTTAACTCGTACAGATATAATGAAAGTTATTGTGAAATTTATATTCCCATTTACAACTTGTTTTATTACCTACATCGATCATAACAACGATATGCATGAATGTGTAAGTTCAAGTAGTTGGCTGTGAACACGATCTTTGAAGCCTTGGGCCTATGATACATTGTTTTTAATCTTGGTGCAGTAGACTATTTAATATCTTAGCGAGGGCGACCCTAGCATAAGCAATCCTTTAATTTCGATCCTCCGTTAAGGATAAAAGTTTTTACAACCCTAGTTCTCAAGACTTTTTGTGGTACAAGGGTTATCGCTCTAGACCAGTGGTTCAAAAACTTTTTCTTGTGGTCATCGCCCCCCCCCCCCCCC
>CABFWB010004152.1:38228-64736 GCA_902151455.1 Timema bartmani
CCCCGGTTCCATAAACTCACCCCCATTGCCCCATACCCTACTCTATACAAAGTATTATTCGAATCAGTGACCCACTAAGGAAGATAATAAGATTAAAAACTATAACATAGAACAATTATTAAAAGTCCAATTAAAACTTACCATTTCAATGAATTCAACATAATTGGTTAACTTAATCGACTAATATCAGCTTTTAACCTGTTTCATTGGCCGATTGACCTAAGGCGTCAGTCACTCTCATGTTAGACTGGCCTGTTGAGGACCGGGAGCTAGGGTTTCGAATCCCGGTTGGGTCTACTGAATGTGGTTTTTCATAAATAGTTTCCCACTTTCGTTCCACTCAAATGCAGGTATATTACCTCAAAACCCTTCATTCCTCATACCTACCCCATTAGATTAATTATCATATATGCGTATAGCCTGAACGGGTAGTAAGACGCGCTGATAACAAAAACATTTAGTAAAATGTCGGCTTTTCGAAGTCTAGTAGTCATTCAGCAGGAATCTTTGATACCACATTTTGTAACTTCTTCCCTGTTGAGTAGATTGTTGATAGGATGGGTGCGTTTTATGAAATGATTGCAATCCCCCCCATCCGCTGCCAGCCCCTCGTATTGTCTAAGGAGTCAGACTCGCAGTACCCTTGATTCTAACCTCGGCCATGTTCACAGTTTCTCAACAGCCTACCCCCTTGGATAAGTTGTTCTTAACCTTTGTGGGGGGGAGGGGGGGCACATGGAACCCTTTGGCAGTCTGGTGAAACCTAGGAACCCCTTCTCGGAATAATGTTTATCTTACTAATATTATAAATATGAAAGTTTGTGTGTTGGATGTTTGTTACTCAATCACGCCAAAACTGCTGAATGGATTCGAATGAAACTTGGTACGTAGGTAGAGAATGTCCTGGAATAACATATAGGAATATTCCCAACCTTTGATTTTTACATTAATTTTACAATACTAATGTTTAAACTTTTCGGATACAAGAGATATATTGTGATTTTAATTTTACGAGTAAATATGAATGTGATTATAATTAAAGTGTTAAAATAATACGGAAATATTATTTACAGCTATAGCTGATAAAAACGCATAGATATTTGAGAAAAATAAAGTTTGATTTATGAACAAAACAGTTTAGTTAAAAATTAAGAGATTTTATCAATTATTGCGGGCGAAGCCGCGATGGGTAGAAGCTAGTCAATGAATAAAATAAAAATGTACAAGATTACAAAGGAGACAAATTATATTAAAATGCGGCTATCAAAATATTTTTAAAAACAAATTTGTGAAATAAGTAATAGGCCTATAGGTGCTTCTTTATCAAATCATTCAATAACAAGACAGTACATTTAGTATATAGACAAGTTAAAGTTAATTAACTCAAGGTGAGGGACGCGAGAAAAGGCCACTGTTTTAGCAGTTTTTCTATCAAAACAATATTTTGGTCAAAATAAATCAAATATTGCTGCAGTAGTAACATAAAGTTTAATTATCTTCACATGGTGATATCAACAGTTGTTGAATATCTGTCGAGGGTGCCCTGGAATCTAATCACAACCGTTTCTCATCAATTAAAAAGTGTTTCATCTAATGCTGCTATGATCATGATAGATACTAAACAAATTGTTGATATCAACACGTGGAGAAGATTAAACTTAACGTTGCAATATTTTATTTATTTTGGCCAGAAAACTGTTTTGATATCAAAATTGCAAAAACATTTACCTTTTCTACCGTCCCATACATCCCCACCTTAAACACCTATACTCCATTCACGGTATGAATTACTCTCTGAAAGGTCTTTTTTCTTACCAATATCCTACTATATAATAGATTTCTGGTAGGGAAAAAGGCCTTTTAGAAAACAATTCCTACGGTGAACAGACTTTATATTACTGTGGTTTTATGCCTACATTCATAATTGAAGGAAATACTAAATCTCGGAGGGTTAGTAAAAATTAGAAACGGTTCGAATCCAATACCTTAAGAATTTAAATCCGAACCTTGTAAAAAAAAAAATTTGAACATAAAATAACATCACATGATAATAGAGAACGTAGAAATAGTACCTAAATGTTAACAATTTTTTTGCTAAAATGCATACATTTTAGGATTCATACATTCATTTAAGTGTTAAATTAATGGTCTGGGATCTAGTTGTTAAGTTTGTCCTATAATTATGTTGGAGTTGAACCGCCAATAATAACTATTTTAGCCCTAAAAAAATTCCAATCCAAAATATGGAGATTGTTTTTGGTTCAATTTTGAATATCCTTTGATTCGAGCCTCGATGATCCCATCCCTAGTAAAATTTAGGCCTAAAGATGTAGTTTATTTTTCTTTGTCTTTTGAGTTCCCGCCCCCCCTTAAAATCTATCTCCATGTTAACAACCATGGCGTAGTAAAAGATATATTCTGGCCGTGTTATGGCAGCACTGAGGCGCACAGACGGTAGCTTACCTATTGAACCTCCACCGCACCGGGAACAAAACACGATCATGACTTTACAAACTTCCGTTCTGCCACGTTCCCCTCCTGCGCGCTTGTTGCGGGTATGGTCACGCGCAGAACTGGGCTACAAACTCGCGACTGCAATTACTGACCGCTCACAACTTAAGGCTGTTCAAGTTGTTTTCGCCTGCTTTTGTTTAGCACCGCATCTTACTACTCGTTCGGGTTATACGCCTATGTACTAGGCCTAATTACGTTAATGGATTAGGGATTGAGAAGGTTTAATTTAAAGGATGTGGACCCGTATTTGCGGGGAGGGAGAGTGGAAAACTACTTAAAACCACCCTCAATGCACCCGACCGGGATCGAACCCCGATTTCCCCGTCTTTGGCAGTCTAGTCCAACACGAGAGTAGCGTGCTAGACCACGCGGCCACTGAAGTGGGTTTTGTACACTATTGACCAACAAACTTGCGTTATAAATAACTTTATAACATTGTTGGGTACCTCTTCCTAATATTTAAATTTCTACAGAAACACAAAAAGGTGTTCTTCCAATATTAAAGTAAAAAGTTAGAAACCTATAACTAGCCTTCCTCTATCAAAGTAATGTTGTGATAGGGTCACAACAGAACATTTTAAGATAATGTGGGATTGTTTTAATATGTAGGTGAGCTGGCGGTCTAGAGGTAAGGTGTCGGACTTCTGTGCTGAGGGTCCGGCCTCGGTCCCGGCACAGATTTATCTGATTGCCAAACCCTTCCTTCACCTCCGACAAGACGTGTATTAATCACAACTTTTGAATGTGTGGAATACCAGGCCTCCACCGTGGTTCGGATCCCACGTTAAACCGTAGGTCCCTCATTTCATCTCACAATCACCCTACCATCACACATTAGCGTAAGTGCGAACAACCCGAACGGTTAGTAAGACGCGGTGATAATAATAATAAATTTAATATGTAAGCCATCAAGCTGTTATTTTTCCACCACGTTCGCTTTTCGAAAGGAAGAGAGAGAGAGGAGAAGAAAATAGACGAATAATCTCCCCCATCTTTTACGAGCACCCACCGCTTACGCCCAATTATCTTTAAAAACAAGTATGACCTTTAAGTTCGTCTGCGTCTAGTTTGCACTTTTATGTTGACTATATTGAATTTTCTTAGATGCGGCTCCTTCTGTATTTTCGATTTTCAATGTGGCCCTTTTTGACAAAATGATTTTGACACGCCTGGTATAGAATCTAAATTAAAGTCTTATTGAAGAATTTAAATAAAATATTTATCTATTCTGTAAAGTTATAAAAAAAAGTCTTAAAAAAAGCACACCCTAATTGAACGTAATTTTGACAGATATTTGTTCCAAAAAAAATACAAATGAATGTGGTGTGTTTGTTTTGAAAAACACTTTTTTTTTTACAAATGTTTTTGTTTATAAGCTTATAATCCACAAAGTGACGTGTTTCGCAAAATGGGCCAAGAAAAAAAATCGTGTGAACATGTCTTGACGGGGGATGTCACTTTCTGGAAATGAAAATGTCACCTGGAAAGTTTTCGTGCCCGTTTTGGCTGAACAGGCGTTGTATACCCGACCCCAATAAACCCTCCGGGTCGTCTCTGTGAATATTTAGCGTACTTTTACCCGTTTTACGGCGCCTACTCATTAATACAAGCTCGCACGTCGCATACGCAATCAAGTGCGGCTAGCATAAAACCAAGGGCTTTGTTTATTTGTTTTAAAGCTTTGTCAAAATATACAGTTTGTGTCGAGAGAATAAAAAAAGTAGCGGCGCTCAGTTTGTGTTTTAACACGAGATAAAACCATAATACACTTCTCCTGACATTTGATACAGTCGCTCGAATTATAATATAAACTTTCTCCCCTCCAGGCTATGAAGGGGGATGATGCGCGCGCGCACACACGCACACACCCACCATACTAAAGCTAATATTGCTGTACTTTTTTTTTTTCTAGTTGGAAATTCAAGGGGCACTTTTAATGTGTGTAATGTTATCCCTTTTGAATATTAAGTGTTAAAAGACTGGCCTTACAATTTAGCATACACACTCGACGACACATCTTCAGAGCTCACTACTACTACTACTAATAATAATAATAATAATAATAATAATAATAATAATAATATGCCTTTATTTGACCTAAGCTAAGGCCAGTGCCCTTTCTTACACACAAACCACTCAAATATACCTGTACTAATGTACTATTAATATAATATTATAAAACTAATTTACTAGTAGTTCTGTGAACAGTAGACCTCGCTCCCTCCATGTTCCTATCGTTCTCTACAACTTGCCTGTGGCCTGGGTTCAAATAACATCCCTGCCAAATCTCGTTAATATAGGTCCATGCATTTGACGGACTATCGCGGACCAAACAGACGAAATGCCAAATGGTCCCAAATTTGTCTTCCCTAAAAAAAATTGACCTTGAATTCTATAAACTCGTGGGAAAAAAATTATATTTTTTTGCCTAAAATGATTAAAATTATGTTTTGGGACATAACATTTATAAGCGATTTATTATTATTATTATTATTATTATTATTATTATTATTATTATTATTATTTGAATGACATGATTTTAGTTTTAAAGTGGGAAAGAAAAGTAACGGACTTAGACGAAAGACAAGTCAGTATAAACCTTTCTGTAAAGTATTCTAATAATGGCGTCATTTCCCGCAGTTTTACTTGTATTAAAGGACGGATATAAAACATTATTATTCAATTTTAAGTCCATATTATTCGGTTGATTGTCGGTAACGGGGACGATAACACGCGGGAGCGTGGTTTCGATGCCCAACCGATGCAACGGATGCGAACTTATCCCGTTGACGTCAGCGGGACTTAAGGTCCTTTTGGTCTGGTAGAGCGTCGCGGTGTTGCCAAGTCGCGCCTTGCTCGGGTCGGGCTGTTCTTTCTTAAGAACAAAACTGGTCACTTCCCTCGCAGACTTTTCTTTAGAACCATTTTCTTTTTCAAATAAAACAAAAGTTGCGGTTAAAATTGTAGCTATGACGTGACGTGTAACCGACAATGTTGACTAATTAGCTGCGGCGCGGCTTACTACCTGTCCGAGCTATCCACATGTTTTACAGTAATCGAGTAGGGAGGAGGTAGATGAACTTTAGAGGAAACATAATTGAAGAGAGAAAAGAAAACAATAACAAAAACTCGGGTTACTCGAACCGCGACCTCCTCCGTCACCGGCAAACCAGGTGAGACGAGACTGACGCCGGTGTCCACGCGTCCACCGGTACGAATTTAAATGTCTGAACTCACTCATTGAAGAAACATGAATTATTGTCTATAAATGTATCTTAGTGGGTAACTTTATAAGGCCTATACATCGTAAACTTTCAAAGTTAGTGGAATTTTATTACTAAAAACTTTGTCTAACTATAAAAGCTACGGGATCTAGTTTCAAATATTTTATCATACGCCAAATCATGTGATTTTCAACTGTCGCTTTTGATGGATATTATCAATACCTATAAAATACCACTAATAATGTAGTAAATTAATGCTAATTTTGTCGACAAAAATGTTTCTATTTTCTTAAAAGCCCTTGCTATTCAAATTGAACTATATAAAAGGAAGAACTTTGCAGCTGTGCAATACTCGGTAGCTTGTGTTCAATAATTAAAGTACGCTTCACTTATGGACCTAACACGTTTGTTTTTAGTCAACTGACCTTTATATAGCTTTTTGATGACCACTCCATTAGTTATTAATTAGTTTGATTATTGTTTGATTCACTCTAATACGTGATCCTTTTAATTTGAGAAATTAGATTTCAAATACTACACAAAATCTGTTTGTTTTTTTATGTCTTGTGTACTAGGGAACACAAGAGTCTACTTAACATTATTGTGTTCGTTAAAGCTAGATTGACTCCGCATCGCAGTGCCTATTTTTATCCTATGTTCCGAAAATAAAATTTCCGTCTAGTGAACTCAGTCGTTGAGGAATTATTGTCCAATTTTTATAGGAAGGGATTTATCTGACTGCTATAAAAGTTATTGGATCTAGTTTCACGTATTCATACGTCAAGTCATGCGAGCTTCAGCTGCCACTTTTGATAGGTATTATCAATACCTATAAAATTAAAACATTATAATATAGTGAATGTTATCAAAGTTGGCCGCAAAGAAATATGTTTGAATTTTCTAGATTGTTCTTCCAACCAAAATCAGACTCCTACCTTGATTCATTGCGGACGTAACGTTTCTATCCTAGATACTTAAATAACACTTATGATTAATTTTATAATTTATCGAGACATTAGAGTCGAGGAAAATATGGAAAACTTGGAATTGTCAGGAAATTTAAAACTGTCAAGGAAATTAATTATGAGGACCCGCTCCGGTGACCGCATGGCTTAAGGCGCTACTCTTGCATTAGACTAGACTGCCGAAGACTGGGAAATCAGGGTTCTATCCCGGTTGGGTGCAATAAGGGTATTTTCCCTAAATTACTTTCCACTCTACCACGCAAATGCGGGTGCACTTACTCTACATTAAATTCTTTATAATTCCTAACACATTATTGTAATTAGTACATAGGTGTATAACCCGAACGGTTAGTAAGACGCGGTGCTAATGTATAAAAAGGTATCTAGTAATTAGTCAGAGAATTATATATTTGACTGACTAGGAAGATAAATGTAGGCCTTTTCATCGTATCTCAAGGTGGGATTGAATGGCGCTAGCTTAGATCAGTATTTTTACAGTTTCATAGCATTACTCAACCCTTTTTGTTCAAAATAAATAAAAATATTATTATTAATTAGAGGCGTTTAGTTTCATTTTTCATTGGCATTTCTTGATGATTTGTTACTTTACTCTTAATTTACAAAAAAAAAATTTGTTCAAACGCCGCTCTGCTCATGACATATATTCGGGCAGATATTCAAGAACTGTTGAAAAGTATCTATTGAAGTAATATCTTGTTTTATATGAAAATATTTTTATGTTGTTTTCGGGAAAAATACTATACTAAATTCGCGCCTTTTCTACTCCACCTTAATCAAACACAGTTTTATAGTCAACGTATATTTATTTTTGAACGTGCTCCAAATAAATATTTCTTTGTAAAGAAAAGGAGATTTTTTAACACACTTATAAATTCAGAAATGGGATTTCGGTCTTGGGGAATTTGGATTAAAAAAAGTTTATTTGATAAGATGTCGTTATGGTCTTCTTTTGATTAAAATGTATCTATAAACATTTTGTTTGTATTAGTGGCCTATCCCAACGTTGGATATTTACAAAACAAAAATATTTTAAAAAATCACCCACTTAGGTGGTCGAATAGTACAAGACGTCCCTCTCGCAATATATTGGATTGCCGATGACGGAGAGGTCGGGATTCGAATCCCGGTCGGTGAATGTGGTTTCCACTCTCCCTCCACGCATATATTGAGTACACTTGCTCTAAGATTCGACCTTCCTCATCCTTGACACGTTAGTGTTAAAATTTATGTTTGCGTGTAGCCCGAACGGGTAGTAAGACGAGGTGCTAATAAAACCATGGCCTTATTTTACCCATTAAGTGTGGGGGGACGGGGGGGGGCGTGAATTAATACCTTATATCTGTCGGGAATCTAACCAGTACCTCTCAAGATCAGTAGAGGTAAATCTCCTCGGTGATCCAATCTGTTCAGTAACCACAGAACTTTGTGCATGGAAGGAAAGGCGGGAGGGGGGGACTACTGTTCTGTAATGACCCGGCTCACGGCGGAGGGATTGTATACGGGCCACGTGACGCGGAAGTGACACTGGACTAACTGCATTTTGAACCGCTCTCCTCCTCCGCCCTGGTTAGAAGCAGATTCAACTCTTCTCCCTCCACCCCTCCCCCCGTCTCTCTCCCGCCTTTGTACAGACAATACTCGAATGAGACGCTACTGCAGAGGTCCGCAACTTGTCGATCTCGAGGGAATTTTCGGTCGATCTTCATTAAAATTAGGCCTACATCTTTATGAGTTGTTTAAATTCTCAAATATATCAAATAATAATATTTAAATACGACCAGAATAGCCTTGATCGGTCATAAGCGGTGATGTAACAAGAAAATTAAACATTTTAATATTAAATTTTTTTTTTCCCTGTTTATTATTTACTAGAAGGGTAAGAACACAAATACAGTAAAACTTTGTTAGACCGAACCCCGGTAGTCCAAAATTCCGGATAATCTGAACACACTATTCGGAAAATGGGGATAAAAATATTAAGTCAAATGAAATATATTTGATTGGTTAACAAGGTCAAAGTTAAAAGAGAATGGTAAGAAACAGTGTTATCTGATAATAAAGGCTTAATATTACATGTTGTAGTCAACACAGCGTGTTTTCCTGTAACTAAAAATAATTACAGTACATTATTATGTGTTATACATCATTTAAATAAATGAAAGTTTGATTAAACTCATTCAACTGTAATTTAAACATTTGTGGAAATACTGTATCCCTGTATTCTACCGCTTGATCCGAACACGCTTCGCCCCAATTACAGTAGCCCCATGGCTTCTTTGGTGCTGACTGACAGTTCACAGCTGATTTCTGACAGTCAACATTTAGGTATATACCTAAATTTTGACTGTCAGAAGTAACAGCTGCTAAACACATGTTTTTTACAGATCATATGGTTCGGCGTAGGGATACATAATTTCGTATGGTAGCTTTTCAAAGCCGGCAGCTCTCAACTGTGAACTGTCAGTCAGCACCAAAGAAGCCATGGGGCTACAGTAGTTTGGATTATCAATGTCCTAGTGTATTTGAGGAAGGTTGATTATAAGGAATAAATAAATATAAGATGTAGGATATAGACGGTACATAGCAAAAGAGGAGTGAAGAAAATAAAATAAGGATGATCGCGTGACCTTTGATGAGTTTATAGGTCGATCGTAGCCCAAAATGGTTGCCCACCCTTGTACTACTTGACTTTGCTTGGTTGCTCATGTAGAGGTGTGATTTTACTCGATACTTTTGGTTTCGATACTATAACTGATATGAGCTTTGGCATCAATGTGGGTTTTTTCCATATTGGGGGCGGATTAGAGTCCCATCTGTGTGGCACCCCGTCCTCCCCCGTCCCCCCCTTTCCTTGAGATAAAAAATTTCAGGAATTTATCCTTGTGGGAGGGAATTTTAGAGCATCTGAACATAATTCTAAGCTATGTGTTTTATGAGCCAATTTTTAATACCAAAAATTTTTCTGAAAAATTAACAAAAAATTCAATAGACTTGTAGCTGAACTCCATTGAAAAGAAACATATTTTTCATAAATTTACTGAACAGAACAAAATGATAAAATAAAGCTGTTGAAAAGGAAATGGGAGAAAATCTATATTTTATCATTTTTTATCTCTGTTAACTCGTATATATACTGATGAACTGATAACGTTTGATTGATGATAAACTATTTTACTCATTCCGATAGAAAAAAAATTGGCAAGTAAATATTAGAGATAGAAATAAACGTACTCCGGTGCCTTTTCTTAACCCAGGTTGTGTAGTTTTATTTCCGGGTTCATCGACTGTTAGGTAGCCAGCCAGCCTCTTGAAGATTAAAGCCAAAAGCCCTGTCCCGTAAAGTGAACTTAGCCGCTTCGGTGGCTGAATGGTCTAAGGCGTCACTGTCGTGTTAGACTGGTCTCCTGAAGACGGGGAGATCGTGCTTCGAATCCCGGTCGGGTCTACAGAGGGTGATTTTTCCTAGATGGCTTCCCACTCTCCTTCCACGCAAATGCTGGTAGATTACCTCTAAAATGCTTTCAGACGCGCCATTATTATTATTATTATTATTATTATTACTTAGGATCTGATTTGTATTATTTTACACATTATATAAGGTAAATTTCAACTTTTTTAATGTTGAATTTTATAATCATATTAACGTTGTATGATGAATATCTTAGGCCCACACATTTTATTAAAAGCATAATAAATAAACTTATGATTCCAGGAATGAATCTTTATAAGACTTTTAAAAAGATCTATTAATTAATTAATTAATATAATAATTACAGCAGTTGTTTTATATTTGTTGTGGTTTGTAAAGTAGGAGAAAAAAAATCTTAAGCTAGTTTCTATTTTTTATTTAAAAGTAATGTAATTATATTTACAAAATAATCCAACAAAATGTTTGAGGGCCTTATATTACAATTTGTCTTTTAGGATCAAAAACATTGATTTAACCCATATTAAATTAACACTGAGTTTTTTGTTTCTCAATCACAAATTAAAGTAATTAAGGCTGTAACTCCATTGAGAGGTGTTTAAGTGTTCTTCCTGTTGTTAAATTTTGAGCCAAACAATATTTCTTGGTGCGAAACGAGGTCGTTATGTTTCCGCTTTGCGTCGCGTTCCTATTGCACGGCCGACTATAACAGATCCTCGCGGCTTGCAAAGTTGCCTGCCTTGCCGTGTTTCGGCCGAGAAACCTTGGCTGCGATCTTGTCACGCTGCCAACCGTGTCCTGGGTGGAATAACCGGGAGGTTTTTCATGACAATCAATGTAGTCTCCTGGGTGGAATAACCAGGAGGTTTATCATGACAACCAACGTAGTTTCCTAGGTGGAATAACCAGGAGGTGTATCATAGCCTCACTAACACACGTTGACTCCTGTGTGGAATAGCTAAAAGGTATATTATCATGACCTTGCTAATCAACGTAGTCTCCTGGATGAAATAACTAGTAGGTTTAAATGACCTTAAAAGTCACGTGTCCTAGGTGAAATAGCTAGGAAGTTTATCATTAATAATCAATTCGTCTCTTTAGTGGAATAACCAAGAGGTATTTATTGACCTCACTAACGTCTCCTGGCGGGGATAATCACTTATATCATGATGATACCAACTACTGTGATTACAAACTTTAATAAACTCCTTGTATAAATAAAAGCGTATTTTCTTCAAAGATTCTTGAGTGAGTTGGATATATCCTGATTAAATTGGAGACCCAAGTGAACCGTTCTCGAACCATGTCTTATGTAAGTTTTGTGTCAATAGTTTAATAGAAAAGATTGAACATGTTGAGATTTGTTATTGGCATCGTATATAAAATATTGGGAAAACAAATATTGTACTACAACGAAAGAGTATTGCAGTGTTGCCACAAGAGCTGGTGTTTGGAGTGTATTGCAGTGTTGCCACATGTGCTGGTGGTTGGAGTGTATTGCAGTGTTGCTACCTGTGTTGGTGTTTGGAGTATATTGCAGTGTTGCCACATGTCCCACCATTGTCTTACAGTGTTGCCTTGTCTGTCACAGGCTACTACCAACCCGCCGGACCGCTCATCTCATCGCACCATCATCACCACCACACCAGCACCAGCGTTGCCAACAAGGTGCCCCCGGCAGTGTTGTCAACCCTCGAGGCGTCTGCCACCCCCACGCCACCGCCGTCTGCCGCCCCTCACAGCGCTCCGCCCTCGCAAATTATCTCCTCTACTTCTACACCTTCAGGTGAGACGAGAACCCGGGGATGAAGTTGATAAGTGTGACATTACCGCTCTAGGGTCTAGTTGACGTGTTTGTTCTGAAATTGAGCTAGGATAAGCTCGACTATCACTTATAAAACCATTCAACGTGTGTGGGAGGGGGGGAACATATTTTGGAAACGGGTCTATAATTTTACAAAACCTAGTCAAAATATCTAAAACAATCCTAACTATTCTGTTGAAGTATTTTATTTTTTTCAGGGGAAATCAACCCCCGCAGGCTTCACCCCCACACACACTAATTGAAAATGTCCAATGAAACTAAGGCATAACGTTGTCTAGATACATTTTATTGTGAGAAAACTTAATTCAAAAACATAAAACATCCAATGAGATCTGAAAAATCAAACAAAAAAAAACTACAAAATTATATAAAACAACTGTTCATAATTTTATATCAGCCAATTAACTTGAGTATCTAAATCTATAAAATTGTATTATTTATGGGCAGCTGTAACGCTATACCTGTTCTCTCCAAAAATAACATACGTTATTTTGAACTATAGCACATGAACAAAGGCGTCAATTTTGTCCTGTCTTGCCGATAGTGAGGAGAAGGTATAAGTTCGAATTCTGGCCGGGTGAAATGAGGTGTTTTTGTTCTCTCTTCTAAATGGTTTCCCTGTCTCACTCCATGCAAATGGCGGTACTCTCCTTGTAAACTGTACCTCCCCAAAGTCCCAGATCACCCAACTAAAGTACCGGAGTGGGTGCTATGTTACAGGGACGACTCGAGGAGGAGACGAGTCCTCAGATAACGACGTCGTCATCACGGCCACGTCATGCTCGTCGGGCGGCGGGGAGGTGATTTCAGGACCCCCCCACTACCCGCCCCGTTACCCGCCCCCCACACCCCACGCCCAGCCGTACCCCTACAGCTACCAGTACTACCCCTCACCGCCATCCTCTGCTAGCGTGCAGTACCCCGGCGTACCCATCCCTCACTATCACAGTCAGGAGCTGTGCTACCCACCCCCACCCTATTACCACCCTCACAAACCACCTGCTTACTCCTCGCCGCCGCCCCCGGCGCCTTACCACCGTCGTTACCCTCAATACTACCCGGCCGAACTCTATCCCGGAGCCAACCCCGCGCCGCCTCCCGGTCCGGCCTCCCAACAGTCTGGTGGTGGTCAGCAACAGGTGGTGGCGTCCGGCGCTACTTACCAGCATGACGCCTATCCTCCACCCGTGCCGCCCCCGGGAGTGGTAGATCCATACCCACCGCCACCCCCGCCACCTCCGGGCTATTACGCGGGATACGGTGCAACCCCGGCGTGCTATACGCACTCTCCTCCTTCACGCAGCTTGTTCATAGGTGAGCAGCAAATGCTGTTACAATTCCTTAAAATTCATCTATCTTAGCTACTGTCCTGAAATCAGTATAAGCTGTGAATCGATTGACCAGGCAGTAAGCTGTGTAGCATGAAAAAGCATTAATTTTGTTAAAAGTATTTTTAAAATACATTTCTCAATGATGTGCCATTGTATAGCTGGAAACAATTACACACTATGTGTTTCAGATGCCACGTACCAGAGCTGCCCTTGCCCCATGCAGTCGTGTCCAAAAAACGTCCTTACTGGGCCCCTTACTGGTGACGGTAAGGGGCCTCATCTCCCCTCTAAGCAACAACAACTTCCTCTGCCTCCGGTGGCCCTTGCCTTGCCTTTGGAACCTCCCGGAGCACTTGGGCCTCCCAGCCCTGCACGGGGTAGTGCGGGCATGCCTCTCCCCCCCTCTCCAGCCACTGGGTCAGCCCGAAACCCCAGTAGTTGGAGCCCTGAGGTGCAGAGGACTGGGCCATCTCTCGTGGAGGCCGCTCAGCTCCCGTTTGACAAGGGTGACACCGACACTCTCTTAGGAGCGGCGGATTCCACCCAACATCGGCTGCTCACCATAGGCACGCTGATCGAAAAACCGGTTATTTGCGAGCCAAAACTTAAGAGTAGAAGATCTTCGGTGGATTCACCGGTAGCTAATCAGACCCAGAACCTTCCTCTATTGATCTGTGATAGCAAGTTCCAAGACCGCGGGCTTCAAGTGTCTAGTGCGGATGTGACCGAACCATCGGTAAAACAGGAACTACGCACAGTGAAAGAGGAAGTGTTTGTTTCACAAATGGCCGACAAGGCGATGTTTAATGTAGACAGCAGCACCACACTGAAAAGGAAAGTGGAATCTTTGGTGAGCGATGCACCAATAATGGACACACTGCCTGCGACAAAGAGGCAGAAAGTTTTAAAAGTTTCAGAACTTGCTCTGCGGGAGCGGACAGTTTTCAAATCCGAAGGCTTAGATATGGCCGAGCTGGAAGCAAAAATATTGCCTGAGCTGAACCCCCCAAGAAAATCGCAGCCTCTCTCGTTGAACAATGCCAGTGTGCCAAATTCTAAATTCAAACCCAAGAAAAGGAAATCAGAAGATTCAAAAGATTCTACAGAAAATGCAGAGCCAGTATCTTCTCCGACGAAAAAAAGAAAAAGGATCACCGCTTTAAAAGTGCCCAAATTCAAAGAACTTAGAGCCAAAACATATCGTTCATGTGTTAAACAAGTAAAATCTAAAAATTCTACAAATTCTAATCCAAAAAACTGTGTTAATAATATTGAAGGAGGCGTGTGTAACATTATTTCTAACAGGGTTGGTAGCAGAACGATTGGTACTTCCATGACCAAAAAAAATAACAGTTCCTGTGTTCTTACGGGGATGAAAAAGTTGTCTACCACCAAAAGTACACCTAAGAAAGCAGAGACAAAAATAACCGCATCATCTGCCACTCAGAAAAGATCTGTACTTAAACAATCTACAAGCAAGTGTTGTGACATACCAGTCATAGATGGAAATATCTCGAGGAGCAGAGCCGATGCGCATCGTAAGCGGGCATTATCATTGGAGTCCACTTGCAAGAGATCTGTCGGCAGCAGCTGTAGATCGGCGTCTGTTAAAGCTGCACCCATCGCTCGAAGCAACTCGAAGCTCTGCGATTCCATCCCTGACCCAACACAGAATGATGAGCCATCTCCCCCATGCTTGCCAGAACCCGTAGTAGGGAAGCAAGTGAAAAAGGAGCCATTCAAAAAGCCCCCAAAGGTTAATGGTTTGCTCTCTTGCGAGTCTGTTGAGGTTCTGGATGGGCCCGCCTGCAAGAAAACGCCGCTGAAGAAAGCCTTGCTCGCACCCAAATGGTCCAATGGCTGGTCTTGGGAGGGGGAACCCTTTACTGCCAAAGTGTTCCTTACGGTAAGTTTGAGTTGTCTTTATATATATTTTGTCACACATCATCAAATTAGTCGATTTCGTACACTTTTTTTTTCTGAGGAGGATGTGGCATATTTTTATCACAGTTATCTCTGAAATGTAATTCTAAACCAGACTAACAATATTTTCTTAAAAAATTTGTTAAAACTAGCCTAATAAAAAGCTAATTAAAAATTTAAAAATCCAGCTTTGAGGTGCATTCCGTCCACCTATGTTAAAAATGTAGTTCTCTACTTGCCGTAAATTTGGCTGGGCATCACACACAAACAAACACACACAGACAAACACTTCCTTTTATTATTATAGATGAATATAATAGGTATGATCAGTATGATAAGTCATTTTGTATGGATTAACAGGAAAGAATGGTTGCTAAATCAACAGGGAAGCACTTTTCAGTATCTAGTAGTTTTATTGCTTCCAATAGGGTAAAAATAATAACTATGCTTTATGAATTATTCCAAACTTGCAGATATTCTTTGCTATGAGACTTTGTAGAATTAATGACTTCGTGTTTTGGGTAAAGTTTGGCAGAATATTATGATTGTAAGCATTGTCCAATCTCTTTCAAGGACTTGGATGGTTCAAATCCTAGCATTGTCCAAACTATTTTGTCTCTATGGGGACTAAAACAGGCCAAGTACTAGAGATTAAAAGTTTGCTATAGTTGTGGTCTCAGATACTTATTACCCTTAACTTGTACCAAGAACCTCGATAACCGACGCTAAGATAAATTTGAACAAACCTATGCATTTGTTCTTATTTCAAAAATCACTTTGATTGGCTAGTAGAATGTTTTTTTCTCGCGTGTTAACAAAATGCATTACTTAGCTAAGGCATTTGAACACGAGATGATTTTGCAGTGAGTTTTTTTTTATGCCACACTTCCACAAATAATACCTAAAATATTTAGTATCGGAAAAATAACTTGTAAAAGTGTTGCTTTTTAATAACTGCTAGCATTTTCTTAGATAATAATAATAATTGTGATCATTGTACATACAAACTTTCACTAGCCAAGGGAAAATTGTTAAAAAATTAAGTAATTTAAAGCTGTGGTTTGGAAAACCTAGAAAAGTTGGGTAACTTTTATAGTAAACTTGGGGCTAGGCCTGCCTCTGACAGGCGCAATTTTGAATTTCGCGCGAATATTGTTTGTTCCCTGTTATTTTTATCGATTTTTAGATCTCTCATAACAGGAGGTAGAGATAATTTTTGTCCATGGCGCTATTAGTTTGGGTAATTTTGAGCCTTCTATTCGCCCAAATCTGAATCACTTTGCATGTTGTGTCCACCATATTGTATTTTTAAAGTTTAGAATAATTGTTGTGTCCTCTATGGTATCGGAAAGTGAGAGAAGAGCATGAAGGACAGAAATGTTTTGCAGCCACCCAAAGTACAGTGTACACTGTGTTGGGTAAATGCGTTTGGATTGTGTTTGTCTTTACTCTGTAAAAGTCACATTGTATTTTTCCCTCTTGCTTGTTTGTTTTATCCCTCATTTAATCTTTTTCCAATTTATAAACATCACGTCCCAAAAGTTAAAAGAGCTTTTTATTGAAAAATAATGTTATAAAACATGAACAATTTTTCTTCCGAGTTAGTTAGAACAGCATCTAGACCAAGTGTGTCAGGATTTTAATTCAAACCTCGACCACGAGCATTTAGGTTTTATTCATATAAAAGCTGTTTCCATTCTCTCTCTTCTTAACGCATCAGTTACTCCCTTACCCCATTAGATTTAAGTCTTTTAACTCATTTTCATTTAATTTATTTGAGGTATTTGAGGTGACCTTTCTGAACCTAAACTAACTTAAATCAGTACAGACCCAACATCCAGCTCCTATCCATTAATTCATCACTGTGATAGGATAAATATACATTACACCAATGATAAAAATTTTGGCCATGTCGGGAATCAAACCAGGGCCCCTTACCTCAATAGACAGACACACTATTGACTGAACTAAGGTAATTCTTAAAGCTGAAGTTAAATTAATTTTTGTTTTAATCTTTAACTTTTAACTGATCTTATCCATACATATAATTTTAAAATTATTTCTAAAAATGTCAGTTTTAGAATTTTATTTTCTACAACACATTTTGAAAATGGCATGTTTTTTTACTGTTGTGTACAGAGTGAAGGTGCACCAGTCGTGCGCAGGTGTTACCCTTCCATGCGTCACACTGAGGGTGACATCATATATCCTCACGACTGTGTCCTTCTCAAGTCTGGCACCAGAAAGATAGACCTTCCTTTTGTGGCCAAAGTGGCCGCTCTCTGGGAGAACCCAGACGATGGTGAGCCGTCTTGTCGTCTTTATTACAGTCCAACTTGCATAGGAAGACCCATAGATGACAGCTAGAATAGCTACATCAACTAGCATGTGTCGGCTCATGTGACTTAAAACAACATTTTATCACTTTTGGTTGAATTAAAATGTGTTTGTATTTGATCTAAGTTCCTTCCTATAAAAATTGGTCTGTATATTACTCATGAGACAGTAAAGCAGTGGTATTCAGCCTGTTATATGCGAAGATATATTAGGGGGTACATAAAATAATATTTATTATAGAATATGTATAACTTGCAAGGGCGTAAAAAAATTAATTTTTCTAGAGGTGTTCCGCTCAAGGGTACAGCAAAATGGGAGGTCAAGAATATCTTAACTCTTCCCCACCCCCCCACCCCCATGAAATTTGCTGGACCCAATCTCGCCAACAGTGAATTTTTTTTGACCATGCCGACAATCGAACACACCGCTTTTAAACTCGGTCGGCAGACGCGTCACCGAGTTTCCTGACTATTAAATACTTTTCTAAGTTCTATTTAATAAAACCATTAGAACAAAGTGTCTAAAAAATGTTTTTCAACTAATAGATTTGTGTCACTAAACCAGGAGCAGACTTTCCCCTCCCTGGCTAAGTGGATGTGTTTGTTTGTAGGGGAGATGATGGTTTCCCTACTGTGGTACTATCGTCCCGAACACACCGAGCAGGGCCGAATGATCGAGTCCATGGAGGACGAGCTGTTTGCCTCCAAACACAAAGATATCAACAGTGTGGCTTGCATAGAAGACAAGTGTTACGTCCTCACCTTCAATGAATATTGCAGGTATCCAACCATTTATTCCTCAGGGTGACCACTGATGGGGAAAATTAGAAAGACGGGAATTATACTTAATAGATTAAATAGATATGTTATTATGGTTGTTAATTACAATTATAGCCGCATCTAAATATCATATTTTTTAAATTTGAAAAAAAGACACCTGGATGCAGGAATTGAACTCGGGACCATTAGCTTAGCATGCCAATGCTTTTACAGCTGAACTATCTAAGAGTCCTGCCCCCGCCCTGGCTCATTCTTCACTCATGGATAGCTCAGCGTTAAGAGCATTGGCATGCTAAGTCAAAGGTCTCTGGTTTGAGTCTCGTGTCCAGGTGTCATTTTTCAACTTAAAGAATAAAATTATAACAAAGCTTTGTTAAAATAAAATTAAATTAAAGTTCTTGAATTTTGCTCCCTCTCTTGTGAAATTAAATTTACTAAAAGCTTTTATTCATAGATAAAAATAATCCTATTTGCATTTGTGGCTAACACTACACAAATTTTTCTAAAATTAATTTTGTATTAATCGAGAAAAATTCCTTTAACTATTCTAGAATCAGCACGACTGCCAACATGCCTTGTCTAGTGAATAGAAGGTGGTAAGCATGCATCTTGATTGCGGCAACAAGCTCATGCAATTGAAGCAGATTATATTTTATCCGTAAATTGAAAAATGACACCTGAACATTGGAATCAAACCCGAGACCCTTGGCCTAGATTCCTGAGACCATGTGTCACTTTTCAATTAGGATTATGATACTTGAATGACTTGAAGCATCTACATCTTAACCTAAAGATCATTTCTATCTTCTAATTTTTGCTATTCAAGTACATTAAAATGTACAAGTGTCAGCTTTTTTTCAAGATAACAATTTATTTAACTTTGAAATTTTCATTGTTTGCACAGTTTTTAATTAGTAAAAAAAACCTCTATGGCCTACAATTGAACTATACCGACCAAGCGGCCGTCGTCGCTGTAAGCAATGATGGTGCCGACATTTGGTGATAGAAGGTGTCATGTGGTCAGCACGAGTCCTCCGGCTGTTAAGGTCGGGTGCTAGTGAGCACCAGTTTAGTGCATTAATTTTGCAGTTTTTATAGCATAAACATTTTTTGGCAAAAATAAATCAAATATTTCTTCTATAGAATCATAGAGTTTAGCTTTCTGCACAAGCTGATCTCAAGAGTTCTTGAATATCTCTCATGAGCATAGCGGCATTTGGTGACAAACTTTTTAAATGCAGAGAAAAAGTTGTCACTAAATTTCAGGACACCCTTGACAGATATTAAAGAACTGTTGAGATTAGCATGTGCGGAAAACTAAACTCTATGATTCTATAGAAGAAATATTTTATTTATTTTGGCCAAATAAATGTTTATGCTAAAAAACTTCAAAAATACTGCCCTAAACTCACGCTCACTAGCACACCATCTTAATCTCAGTTTTTAAGACCAGAGCTGATACTTATTTATTCGAGTAGCTCTTCATTTGTCCACACAAGGCTAAGTTTGACTCCGTTTCAGACCCATTGCTTGAAAGAAAAAAAAAAAACTCTTGACTACTAGACCACAGAGTCGGTCTCTTAGTAAACAAACATAAAATGGCCTCATCACAAACGGTGAAATATGTTAAATGCTCAGAGTGCATTGGCTTTGTTGTTGTTTCAGGTATCGCAAGTGTCTGCGCAGATTCGAAGATGGCATACGTACGCCCGGTTTAGTGGTCCCTCTGCTAGAAGGCTACCCCCGTGAAAATCGACAACCTCCCGGTTGCGTTGCTCCTGAACTGGTCTTCTTCTGTCGCAAGGTTTACGAGTACCGACAGCGGCGTATACTCAAGAACCCTGGTTGAACAAAATATGTACCTCTCTACATTAATGGTTTATTTAGTTTTCACATTTTTTCAGACTAGTCTTTAAAAATAAAAAAAAATAAAAAATCATGGTTTTTAAAGGGCATCCTTCAATTTCAGGACAAAACGAGTGTCGAAACAATTATCCATGAGAATCCTGGGTTGAATTAAATCTCACTTGGTGGTGTACAAACAAAACTAAACTTACCGCTTACACTTAGCCAGAAAAGAAAGTTTTTTTTTACATTTAAGTTAAGTTCAGATTTCATCTTCAATATGTATTTTAATTTTCCTTGAAAAAACTGTTTGTTAAACAATTTTTTTCTTATTTTTTTCTTATTTTTTTCTTATTTAAGAATTATGAAGACCAAAATAATATAAATATGATTAGTGCATAAAAGAAATTGAAAGAAATATATACACACACTATATAAAAATATAAATTACCATTTTCTTTAAATGTAACCCTTTTATGCACTATTCATATTTATATTAGTTTGGTCATCATAATTCTTAAATTATTTTCCCCGACTATGAGAAACCACAGTATCAATTGAAAAAAGGTGTATGTATATTTTGTTAATATTGCACACATGTATTTTTATTTTTTAATTGTTGACTTTGTATAAACAAGAACTAGCTATCATGCAAGCTACAACCATAATTTGATTATGTGGACAAGATTAAAAACTATATATTTATAATAATATTTAAAGTGTTCCACAAATATTCTTTGATGTAAACTCATTGTTAATGTTTAATTTGAAGAAACCATTTCTTTTTTATAGTAAAGTTTAAAATCCAATGTGAAATACATTTGTTTATAGACATCAACAGTCCATTCAGAAGAAGCACGAGTTTATTATTTGATTTAAAGGAAATAATTTGGTTGTTCTTGTGGTTGTCAATATAATAATACTGTGTCAAGGAATTTAACTTTTGTACTGTCTTGATCATAACTAATTGCATCACATATTTTTCTAATAAGAAGTATTATTCATGAGCAGAATATTGAACAACACCATTCATATTTGTAATGTTTAGTGTTTCTGTCGACAATGATATTGTTTGTTGAACACAAACCCCTTTTATCCTCTGTTTTATGAACTATTTGAACTATGGGTACAGGTCTGTCGAATCTGGCACTCCTGTTCTCGGCAGATTATTAAATTATATAAGATTCAATCAAGTGTTTACTTTTATATCCTTTTTCATGAATTCAGTTCTCAGAGTAATTTATCTATTTATACATAAAAAAAATCAAATAAATCATGGCATTTGTGATAAAAAAAATTATTTGTTACATAAATAATAAGACTTTGAAAACTAAATCCAGTTTTTTTTTTTTTTTTTTGCCCCCTCCCTATTTNCCACCCTATTTTGATTTTGTCTGTCGGGTGTCAAAACGTGCCTTACTATACTCCTGATTTCGATGAGACACAATATGTTTGTCAGAGATAAATCTCTGGATTCGATTCATGAGACAGACTGGTGGTAGATAATATTAAACAGGCTAGGGCACGTTCTAAGACACAAATGTGCCAGATAAATATATATCTATATATACATATTTCTGTAGACACAAGTTTCCCAAACAAAGATTGTTCCATTTTGCCATCTGACTTTTAAGTGAATCTCTTAAGTAGTGACGTTTTCGAAAGATCTGTATTCCAAATAAGTTCAAAGATGTCTGGAGCATAAACAAAGTAATGTTTATAAGAAATAGATACAGTTTATTTTTAAACGATGTTGATTTGGGCTATTAATGACAAATATAATATATCTCTGTATTGTTTGTTTGCTGCAAGATTTTTTGTGGACCTGTTGACCAATAAATGTAGGACTGTTTGTAGTAAAGGTCAGTAACTCCCTTATAATCGCTTTTACGAGTTTCTTTGCAAACAAGAACAGTTCAAATTTGTTAACAATATATATATATATATCAAATTATATGAAAGTTTTAATTTTTTACCATTGTATTTGGAAGGAGCATATGTTTTTTTAACAGTTTTTTAAGACCCTAGGATGTAAATAGTTGAAAGTAATCCACTCAGTAAATTTGTGCATTATATAATAACCTTTTTGTAAAATAAAATTTGTGGTCATTATTGTCAAAACTGTGAATATAAAGAAATATCATGTTTTGGAATTTAATGGATTTTACAATATTATATTTCATTTATCGAAAATAGTTTGAAAATCTAAAATAAACCTAAGCATTTCAAAAGCAATTTAAAATTGGTTAAATGCTTGACATCCTAGCATTTGTATTATATCTATATATATACCTGTAAAGAGAGAATAGATTTAAATTTATTATATTATAAATATATAGAAAGAATATATAATATATATTTAATTTAAAAATGAAAAAAATTAATATTTATAGTAAAAATGTTTAAATAAAAAAAGTTTCTGCTTAGTCTTACTTGGGTAAGACTCAAAATGCTTACTTTCCTGTTTTATTATTTAATATTAATAACTATTTGTTATTGTTCTTACTTTAGGTAATTTATTAGGTAGTGCTTTTGTGATTGCACAAGTTGCCCTCTGAACTTGTCTATTTTGTGTGCGCATTGTCTGTAATATGATGTTGAATCGCCGCTTATTTCGCTGAGAGTTAAGTTTGTTGACCAACCTGTGCTATTTGTTTTGTTATGTTAGTATGAGTGAGGAAATAAGAAATTTGTGAAAATGCTGTGTTGTTGTATTGAATAATTCTCCATCCAAATAAATTCTGAAGTCCCATTTCTAATCTTTCTTTATTAAACTTTCATCCACATGTCTATACTTGCTGCGATTCAGTTTAATTTTTAAATTCTAAGTATTGATTGAGTAATTATATTTATTTTACAGTTTTGCACTTCAATTTAATCACTATAATTAAGGTTTAAAATTAGCAGGGATAACCAGCACACTAAACTTGGTGATACCCGAGTAGAAATTGCTTAGATAAAACACTAAAAAAACACATCTTTAAGGACAAGCCTTCACTGTCATCTGGACTGCTCAGTTTTTGACCTGATGAAGCTGTCTGTGACAGCGAAAGTTTGTCCTTAAAAATGTGGTTTTTTTTAGAGTTCTATCTAAATAATTTCTACTCCAGTATCACCTGTCCCTCCAAATTTAAACCATGATTTAGTCTAGTGGTCTAATGCAAATAACCTTAAAATCAATATAATTAAGACGTTAATGCTGTAAATTGAGTTTTACAAATGACGCCTTAATAAAGTTCCGAGTAATATGAAGCTACTCTCTTGCGTTTAAATTATATGGAAATCATTGTGTGTATTGGAAGGGTAATATAGGGTTAATAGTTAGTCAAAAATACAGAATTTTTTTTACTCTTAAAATTTATAGAAAGACTTAAATATCTATATTGTTTTTCATTAATCTCTGAAAAAAACCTCTGTACACTGTTTGAAGCAATAAAAAGAGAAAAGAAAGGTAGCGCCACTTGGAGTAATTTGATCATGTCCTTGCCTACGTCACACAATTCACAGCAGTTATAGTTTAATACTAAAACAGCCACATAAACATATTTTAAAAAATCCACCATTCCTGTATCTTCTTCCATGTATAATACATTTACCTCATAATGCGAAAAGAAATTTTCCTTATAGAGAAATAGTTTAAAAATAAGTGGAGTAATGCCATTAATTGGATATTGGTGTGGATTTTAAAAGGTTTATTTACTATTTAAAGTTTCAGAATGTGTGTGATCTGATTTTTAACAACTTGAGTTTTACTTCAATATGAAATTATAATTTGTACCGAGTGACGTCACAAGCTCAGCCAATCGGATGTCTTTCTCCATTTGGCATCCTTCCAATCTATTAACATTGGTTTGAAGTACATAATATTATACATGGAAGAAGGTACAAAATGATGGGAACAAATAGGTATTGGTTTATGTAGCTTCTTCCATGGATAATACGGTAATGTATTGATTTTATAGAAATTGATAACTAATTATATAATTAGGAACTGTGATTACAGTGGGACGTTTATTTGTGGGTGTCTTTACTACTCTCCTAATTTTACAAATACTATTACAACTATGAAAACGTTAAAATCGAGAGTCTATTAAATATTATGTAATAGGACAAGTAAATAAACATAATTTAAGGACTTTTTTTTTTATACTTTTGCCCACTAAAGAAGCAAAAAATGAAATAGTTTGAACTAAATTTGTGTCTTTATCCTCTCAACATTCTTTCATGGCTCGGTGAAACATCAATACAACGGCACAACAATATACTTTCTATGTGTGTGTGTGTGTGTGTGTGTGTGTTTTTACAAAAATGTTGGCAATTGTAGGTAAACATTATTGTAAAGTCTTAAATCTGTTTGCTGCTTGTCATATTATGTACGAGTAAACTGAACATTTATATTTACTTAACTTTCGAGAATTATGTGTTTGAAGAACACCTTTGATAGATGTGGAGTAGTAAACTCTCGACTATCCGGGTCAGTGAAAACAGAGGATTTGAATAAACATTCGGAAAAAATTGGACTGTCCAATCGAGTAGAAAAATATTACATCACAATTCCTTAAATAACAAGTTTTAACAAAATAATTTATGCTTTTCAGACTAAAATATCAATAGTGATCCGTTGAAACTCTACCATTTTCTCCCGATCCTAGTTTATGCATAGACAAAAAATGAGATTAAGATAAACTGCAAACTAGATATTTGTATACAAATAATTTGAGGACTACTTTATTTATCAAAGAAAATCATAGAAACAAAAAAGAAAAAATTTCCTGTCCACAATTTGTATGAATATATCCTAATAAAGTATAGTCATATTTGAAAAAATATTAGATGGACTTAAAAAAAGGTGGGTATATAATATATGGTTTTCTTTTTATTTCTTAATAATTACTATACATTGATCAAATTGTGAATTTGTATACTTTTCTTTCATTTGTTGCCAGTCAGAAATTAATTTTGAATGGTTTAAAGCTTAGTAGTCGGAACAACTTTTTGTAGCTGCATGTTCTAAATATGCTTAAACCTGTAGAAAAACCAATTTGAGCACATGTGTGTGAAACAAGAACGCTAATCATCCCTTTATTCAACATCACTAACATGTCGACCATGCTGTGCTACAGACAGTTTATTCTCGTTGTATGTAATCATTTTGAAGCTCCTTTGAAAATATAATGAGCTTGAAACCTATTGCTATAAAATGAACTTTGTCCATCCAAGGCTCTCAAGTATGTTTCGTTTAAAAGGTAAAGGAGGAAATACACCTATTTTAAAATTTAAAAATTAATTAATATGATCCCAAATGAAAGGAGTTGTATTCAGATAACTTAAAATTGGACGCTGTGAACTATATTTTATTTATCTTGAACACTACAGGCCATATTTATATTAATAATAATTGGTAATTGTTAAATTTGGAAGAAGGTATAAGAAAGGTGGATAGAAACACATAAAAGGGAACGAATGCAATAAGCCTTTTACAATGAAAAGAACACAATTCATACTTTACATTACTGCCACTGGACAATGAGGTAATGGCTACCTCTTGAAGAAACTTGATTGTTATCGCCCAAACCCCTGACCTAGGTTTAATTCTATCGGAACTCATCAGGAGGGAGTGTGAAATGCACAACACAACTTCCTAAAAGAAGAAGAAGAAGAAAGGAAATTGGTAAATAACTATAGGGCACTTTGATAGAATATTGGTGATGTGATTTTAGAGTCGTTTGGGGGTTAAATACGTTACATTAAAATTCTCCCTGTAACAATTTCCATTCAATCAAATTTCCTCTTAAAGCAAAGTTTACTTAGAATAAATTGCTAAGGTCAAAATTTGTAATAAAGAAATGTATTTTTACATTTTAGCTTTTAAATAACACAAAATTTAATCATTCTCGAGTACTACCCAAAATGTTTTAACTAAACCGTTATAAGGGACCACACATTTAAAATATGTACCTATACTCTCTGTGTGTGAAGAAACAATTACCCTAATGCTTACTCAATTTTAAGACTTTTACCCAAAGGAGGATGTAAATTTTAAAATGTTTCACGTCAATTTATTATTCTATGAGTAAAACACTATAAAAGGTGGCTGGGTAAGAGCTGAATGCCTGCGTGGCAATTTCTTGCTTATTTAGCGAGATATTGCTGCGGAGACGTTCAGTTCTAACACAATATCTAATTCTACGATGAGTTATTTCAAAATATGGTTCACTCTAAAATAAAGTCTAAAGATTCCATCCAACAGGGCTCTTTTTCCTAAACAAGACCATAGTTAAAGTTTTATTAAGCCTTTGAGTGCCAAGAGAAATTAA